>JACXGM010022399.1:0-16740 GCA_016801145.1 Umbra pygmaea | reverse complement strand
GGCAGGGTCTGCAACTGCAGCCTGATCTTGACAAGGTCAACTGGAGCTCCAAGGCTTACAGACATCAGCCCCGTCAACATGCTAGCCAGGGTCAGGTCCAACATACTGCAGGGGTGCCTTTCATCGCCATAGCGAGCCTTGCTTATAACCCTCTGTGTGTTGCTGAAGAACCCAAATACCACTGAATTATAGACAGTGATGCTGGCCAGGGGGAAAGAGAGGCCTTTGAAGAAGCCGGCAACCTACAGAAAGGAAAATAATCTGTGTTTAGCAGATGTTCTGGACCAGTCTGATATAACACATGGAATATTTGAGAGAGTATTCACAGCTCAATAACATTTGAGGAAGCAAAATGAGATGTTTTGAAAGTCAACTTTTTTATTCCAAAACTAGATTAGGGTTTGTTGGAGGTCTGCAATAAACAACGTGCCTACTACTGTAGGTGTCCACATTGACAGAACTGTACGTTTAAGGCAGGGGCACGTTGACTTTACTGTATGTTTAAGGCAGGGAACTCCTAACCTGCTCTGGGAGAGTTACAATCAGAAATATTTTCACTGCATACCTAATTTAGCAGACCTGATTCTAAAAAATAGCCTATTGATAAGCTGTATGTGGCAAGACAGAATTTGGGGTTGGGCTGAAAACCTAGAGGATGGTAGAATATGGTTGGAGACACCTGGTCTAAAGCTACTACAGTTGTACATAAACTAATGTCATGATGTAATATTGATTACCATGCCAATCATAATCTGTTGTCTACAACTGATTGCTGAGAATCTCATTCTCATAGGTGCCACCGATAAGAAATGCACACACAACTAAGCGGGTGTTATTTAAATTGTATGCTAAATGCATATAACATATCCCTTACAGTTTCCTTTCTGTAGATCTGGATGACACAATGAAGGGTACTCTTGTATCCTTTACCAGCTTGCAAGCGAGTCTGTTGAGTAAAATGTGAAAATATGAGACCTTTCAATACTTAATACAGCATTGCCACTGACACACACAATCAACAAAATCTAGGCTTGGTGATTAGTGTTAAATCATTTTATTAAGCAATCACTATACGTACAGGTAGTACCAGGTTTTGACCTTTAGAATTGACCTATCGGCAAGCTAGTGTTAGGGTCAGCTCTGAGGTTGAGTTTATGGTGAGAGTGAAGCTAACATCCCAAATGCTATAACATCCCACACTGAAGTTATAATGTATAACAGTTTCTGTAATGTTATCCCTACAGGCATATACATTCACCAGCCTCTTCATTAGGTACAATTGGCTCCAATATTAATGGCACCCCTGACTGGCAATGCACAGACAAAAAATATAAACAATATAATTATAGGAAGAAAAAAAAATTGAAAAATACTGTTTATTAATGTGTCAATGTTACCAACCAAAATCATGAATTGATTGAATTAAAAATCAATGTCGCTTAAAAGGTACCCTTAAAAATGACTGTAAATAAGATCAACCAAAATTAAACCATGAATGAAATTCCACTTTTTTAAAGTTTACCTAAGTCTTAAGGAACTATATTGAGCCATTACATCACTTCCTGTTCCACTAGGGTATAAAACTGAGTTAACACGCATGCAATATCCCTTTGACATCCAACACCATTAAGAAAAAAAAATAACTGGCAGTTCAAAGGAGACTGATGGTTGTAGACCTTCATAAATCTGGTAATGTCTACAAAAAGGTCCACAAACAAGCATTTTGCCCCCCAGGATAGGAAGAGGGATGGTGAGAAAAGCAACAAAATCCGTAAGAATCACTGTGAAAGAATTGCAGGCCTTAGTTGCGTCTTGGGGTCACCAGGTTTCAAAAAGCACGGTCAGACGCCACCTCCACAACCATGGCCTCTTTGAAAGGGTTGCCAGAAGAAGACACAGATGCAAGCGCTTGGAGTTTGCCAACCGTCACTGAAATTATGACTGGAAGAAGGTGCTCTGGTCAGATGAGACCATAATTGAACATTTTGGTCAGATGCAGCATCAGCATATTTGGCGTTGAAACAGAGATTTATACGAGAGGCACCTCGTGAAATATGGTTGTGGCTCAGTTATGTTTTGGGGCTGTTTTAATTCCAGAGGTCCAGGGGCACTGGTCAAGATTCATGGCATAATGAATTCCACCAATATCAGGCAATTTTGGCTGACAATCTGGTTGCCTCTTGGTGGTATGTGGACTTGCCAAACAAGACAATGACTCCAACCAAACCTCAAGATTCACACAGGAATGGTTCTTTGACAACAAAATCAATGTTCTGCCATGGCAATATTAGTCGCTGGACCTCAATCCAATCAAAAACCTGTGGGCTGAGTTGAACAGGGCAGTTTATAAGTGTAAACACAAGAATGTGAAGGATCTTGAAAGGATCTGCATAGAGTAATTGTCCAAAATCCCTCCAAATGTGTTCCTTAATCTTGTCAATCATTACAGGAAGAAAAAATAATTTTGGAACTTTGATTTTGGTAAAATTTCTTTTGTGTTAAATAATTGTATGATTTTGGTTGGTTTGATTGGAACATTAATAAAGTAAAGAGTTTCTCACATTGGAATTTTGATTTTCTCTATAATTATAATGTTTATGTTTGTAAAGTATTATTTGTGCATTGCCAGTCAGCGGTGCCAGTAATTTTGGAGCCCACTGTATAATTTGCTAGTACTGAGTTGGACCCACATTTGCCTTCAGAACTACCTTAATTCTGTGTGGCATAGATGCTGGAAACATTCCTCACAGTACATCCATAATGCAAATCTCACTTTCCACCATATTCAAAATGTGCTTGATTAGATTCAGATTTGGTGAATGTGGAAGCCATTTGAGTACAGTGACTCATTGTCATGTACAAAAAACCTGTTTGATATTATGTGAGCTTTGTGACATGTTGTGTTATTCTGCTGGAAGTAGCCAATAGAAGACGGGTACAATGTGGTCATAAAGTGATGGACATGGTTAGCAACAAAACTCAGGTAGGCTATGGCATATACTGTAACAATGCTCAATTGGTACTAAGTGGCCCAAAGTGTGCCAAGAAAACATCTCCCACACCATTACATCACCACCAGCATGAACCATTAATTGGATAGATCCGTGTTGTCATGTGATTTATGCCAAATTCTGACCCTACCATCTGAATTTTGCAGTAGATATCAAGACTCATCAGACCAAGCAACGTTTTTCCAATCTCCTATTGTCCAATTGTGGTGAGCCGGTGAAAATCGTTGCCTCAGTTTCCAATTCTTAGCTGATAGGAGTGGCAACCGGTGTGGTCTTCTGCTGTAGCCAATCTGCTTCAAGGTTTGATTTGTTGTGCATTCAGAGATGCTGTTCTGTATACTCTGGTTGTAACAATTGATTATTTGAGTTAATGTTGCCTTTCTCTCAGCTCGAGCCAGTCCAGCCATTCTCCTCTGACCTCTGCCATCAGTAAGGCATTTTCGCAAAGAGAACTGTCGCTGACCTGATAATTTCTCTATTTCAGACCATTCTCTGTAAACCCTAGAAATGGTTGTGCGGGAAAATCCCAAGTAGATCAGCACTTTCTGAATTACTCAAACCAGCCCATCTGGCACCAACAATCATGCCACGTACAAAGTCACCTAAATCACCTTTCTTCCCCATTCTGATGCTTGGTTTGAACATCATCAGATCAAACTGACTATGTCTAGGTGAGTAAATGCATTGACTTGCTGCCATGTGATTGGCTGATTAGAAATTTGCTCTAACAAGCAGTTGAACAGGTGTACCTAATTAAGTGGCCAGTAAGTGTATTGTATATACAGAACAGATTCATTCATTAGGATCACAGGTCATCTGTTGTCATCTGTGATTTCAAAGGAAACACTATTCAAGGTTAGGCTAAGATTATGGCCAAATAATTTTGGGGATTGGACAAATTTTAATTTGCATTTTTCTGTGACTAATTCTATAATCAAGTACTATATCAACTTATTACGAAAGCGTGTCAAATTAGTTTTAGAATGATTTGGATTTCAATCTAAAAAAACATGTTTTGAAATGCATCAAGTTTTGGGAATTCCAAGAGAAAACATGAGATGATTATCAACAAAATATGCCTTGTTGTTTCTACCATGTTTTACTGGACCCAGAGGGAATCAAATATATTCAATTATTAATCACATTTGTAGTAGAACAATGTTAACCTCTAGTTTGGAAAACACTTTTTGAAAGTTAGGGTTATGTCACGAACCTGGACTCCTGAGCCTGTTTCCCTTTTCCTTGTGTATCTATTCCCTGTTCCTGGTTCCCTTGTGTGTGCGTTTGGTCTGTCTCTGTGTTTGTTTGTTGTCATCCCATTCCCGAGCACCAGTTCCTGTTTTCCCTGTACTTGTGAAGGCACCAGTCTCTGAGCACCAGTTCCTGTTTTCCCTCCACACGTGAAGGCACCAGTCTCTGAGCACCAGTTCCTGTTTTCCCTGCACGCGTGAAGGCACCCGTCCCAGAGTACCAGTCCCATCAGCACTGATCCTGAGCACCTGTTCCCTCTGCCACACATGGTGCTGATTGCCACCCTCCATTTAATAGGGAGGTTTTGACAGTCAGTCCCCTCTGGATTATTGTACTATCAAGTGCGTTCTAGTCTTGTGCCAGTTGTCATTACAGCCAGTCTGAGCACTGTGCTATATTTTGTTTTGAATATTTATTACTGCCAGTCTGATTACTGTGCCCTTATTATTCAGAGTTGTTGTTATATCACCATGGTTCTCCGTGCCTCCATTTCCAGAAACCATCTGTGCTGTTGAGCTGTTCATCACTCACCTTGTTCCTCTCCAGCCATCCGGACCTCACGTCTTCTGTTCCCTAGGACATTACCTACCTAGTCTCCACTCATCTGGATACCACTCACCGGGTACCCACTCACCTGGTCTCAGCTCAGCTGGTCCCGCCACTACCTACGGTTATCCTGAACTGCTTATCATTATCCTGACTCAATAAATATTATTGTTATCACTCACCTCGTGTTCATCCAAATTTGGATTCAGCCTCGGTTTCTAGCCTGGATCCTGACAAGTTAAGGGTCGGGACATCCCAATGGTGATGTAAAGTACTACTCTGCTCGAATATCTACTCAGAGCATTGCAGCCCATTTAAAATATAAGCCTTGTCCTAACCAATCAAATCATTTTTGCTTTTGGGGCAGAGTTTCTTTTGAAAATGATGTATGTTGAAAATCACTAACTTGCATACTACTGCATCGCACAAAAGCACTACACAGTTGGGCAAGCCAATTATCCCCAATTGGACAGGTTAATTACTTCTGATTCACAACAAGTAGAATACATGAACCTAAGGAGTCTAAACCAGCTTCCTCTCTTTCGTCCATTTCATTTATCAGAAAATGTGGTGCATTTTTACCCAACAAAAATAAGGCTTTTATTGAATAAGCCACTTTGAATCTCTGAAAAACCTTATCATATGTTTTGAACTTTCTCCCTATGTCCTCATAATGTACCTTGACTGTGTCCAATGGATGACCAACAATGACACTGGAAGCACCTATTGGGATAAATAGATGCAAAACCACATATAGAGGGAGAGAGAGAGAGAGAGAGAGAGAGAGAGAGAGAGAGAGAGAGAGAGAGAGAGAGAGAGAGAGAGAGAGAGAGAGAGAGAGAGAGAGAGAGAGATAGAGAGAGAAAGTGAGAAAGACAGAGAGAATAATTAAAATGTTGTTACAGTGGCATTCTGCCCAGAACTTCCAGCCCTTAATAGACAATAGAACTACAGAACCACGGATGACAGGCAAAGATGAGACAAAAATCGTAGGATAGCATATGGTCTTTGTGCAATTAAAAATACCACAGCTATGCGTTAATTCTTTTAAAGACATGCATTTATCTTAGGCGTACAATGTAGTGTCTCATCGATACTACGCGATGAAACACGAAAACAGCATTACAGCCATCCACAAAGTAAACTTTATGTTACGTATGACTGCTACGCCCCTACTGGCCGTTTCAGTTAATGTGCCTTAAAGGATTCATAATATATTTATGTCAATCGCTAGACAACATTAAAATATATATGTATTAAACTACAACAATTAACTACATTTTGTTTGCATGTTAAAATGTTAGGAATTAAATAAAAATGGTCAAATTATTTTATACAAAAACATCGGTGGAAGCTGTCTATATTTGCAATGTTGAATGATGATTGCATAGATTGATATAGTAAATATGTAAAACAGCAAAGCTATAAACACACAACTACACATTTTGTTTAGTCGCGACATATTACGAGAAAGCCCCACCAACAAAAACTATAAAAAGATATGTAAGAATAAAAGATATGTAAGAATGATAAAACATTTGCACCGTCAGAACCATTTATCACAAAAATCTTTTCAGCTACAGTATAAAAATAATACGGGAACTCACCGCCGATCCAGCCTGCAAGAAAGTCATGAAAACAGTTCATTTTTTGGATGCTCCAGTTCGCTTTCTTTCAGTCACCAATAACTCACGCAGAAACTAATCAAAATCTTATGGAATTTAAAGTTTCCAAAATCTCTTCTCATCGAGAACCGCAGGGTTTTTGAAAAACAAATTAGGAGTTATTTTAATAGCATCCGTATGTTAACCTCCATACGTGTTGCTTGGTTTTAAAACGTTCAGTCTTCTCAATAGAGGTGGGAGGGATTGGGTCTTTAAACCAATCAGCATGTCCGATTTCTGTGCACTTGGTCTAGACTCGTTCTATCAAACAAAATGTTTTATTTGGAAAACGTTTCCCCTAACATATTTTCCTTTGGACACATTCAGTTATTAAACCCATCCACATTGTAGGGTTTCTAAAGTTACACACCGTTTGTATGGTCAAAGCAAAACACTTTGGTGAAAACCATCTTCGGTTGATTCAACAGCTACTGCAATTTCAGCCTACCCTGAATTTGGATAAGAGGAAATTATTTTGTTTTTGGAAAGCAAAATATATTACGCTTTTAAATGGTGAATGTCGCCACCCTTCGTAAGTTGTTATCAATGCACTTTTAATGTTTACAGTGTGATGTATGATGAGTGAAGACAGTCAATGGTCAAGACATGCCTTATTTAAAATCCTTAAAGCGAAATTGTACTGTTGAATCTGAACTTGCGGAGTTAAGTCAAACCATTTAATGACAGTTATTTTAGCAATTTCACAATACATTAGTCACACTTTGAACAAAACAAGATATTCTTTTCACACTTGGATTTTGGTTAAACACCATTTGGTTCCAGATTATGACGGCCAATGCCCAACGTCAAAATTGTTTGCTGTCAGGTCCATTTTAATGGGTTATGAAATAAGATACTTTAACAAACAGTTCTGACATAAGATCTGAATTATCTCATGGTCAAGTCACACATAACAAAATTATGTCTGCTAATGAGAGATTTTCTAGGAAAAGCAATCATAGTCTGAAAAGTCAGCTCATTGAAACATACATACACTAATCATTGCCACAGTTTGAAAGAAGCCATGCTACATTGTTGTTGCACTTGTAATGTAAAAAACAGTAATGGCATAACTACTGTTAGCCAAGTGGAATATTGAAGTCAAAACACAATATCTTTGTTGGCTACTTACATAATTATCATTGCATAGGATTGATGCCTAAAGAAATATGGCCTATATCACATAAAATACATTAATTTATTAATTTTGGAAAACAGATTACCTCTCTAAACATGTGCAATTGTTTTTCCTTACTTTAAGGAATCAATAATGACTATAAAGTATACAGCATATGTCATAGGCATAACTGTAGGCGGGGACAGGGGGAGACATCCCCCCAAATACTCAAAGAAGGAAACCCCACTCCCCCTGTAACTATGATTATGAGGGCAATACCAATGTGAGTGGTCATGCATGCTTCATATTTCAATGCCCGGTCAGCCAACATACCAAATCCATTCCACTTGCCTTATACTGTACTGTATATCCCACATGGAAAAATCATGCAAAAAATATATGTACATATATGTATAGGATTTCTCAACATATATGTACATATGTGTCCTGCATATGTTACTGAAATATATAACTTGCGCTTCCCAAAATATCATAATACATTGCATATTATATATTTTAACATGTAATATAATATGTCAAGATAATGAAATATATGTTCATTCAGTATGTATAGCAATTCTCATCAACACATCATGGAATAAACCTTATAAAGACATTATTTATCAGGAGAACCTCCTTGTTATTGCGAGTTTAACTATTGTTGTCAATGGAACAAACCAAAAATAACCACCAGTTTAGGCCATATTGCATTACATTAACTACTGTGACAAAGACAATTACTATCTTATACAAACAAGAGTCAAAATCTGTAAATTGTACAAAATATATTAGCATAATAAAAAAATGCATTGTTAGCAAAAAACTGGGTATGTTCAGTCATCTCCATTTATTAAGGGCCTGTATTCACACAGTATCATACAGCTGCCAGTACTGGAATGTTTACCAAACTCCAAGGTTTTGACTTTAGGCATTGTCAAGCAGCATATAGCACTTTTTTCAGTTTCAGCATAATGATCCACTTTGTACTCCAAGTTTATATTTCAAAAGAGACCTATAATGAAAAGAACAGGAATGCTATTCCTCTGCAAAAGTACAACTAGATAGAATAAACACATGACAGGAGCAGCGGGCCATGCAGTGACGTTTGGGTATGCACACTAAAAGTGACGTCACAGGTCCGGTATAAGGAGAAATCCTCAAAATAAAAGCCTGTCAAATGTGATTATCTCGCAAACCCTATGCTAGCGACTAATGGTTGGTACCATTGGAAAGATTTGGCTGCCAGTGCATACTCAAACACCACTGCACCGCCCGCTGACATCATTAATTTGTAGGTTTGATGCTGACGGGAGTGATAAATGATATATTACAGATAGGGCCCTCTTAATTGGGGAAGTTTATGACAATTCAGTGGGTCCTGAGAGGGAGAGGACAATAAAATTTAAATAATGTATGATTTTTCATATTGGTGGGGTGATCCAAGGATGAAAAATATAAACTTAAAAAATAATAAATACGGACAATGATGCAATAGCAAAATTGATATTTCACATTATCTAACTAGCAACAAATGCATATTATGGACAAAATTATAATGTGTATTTTTGGAAATTGGTTATATTGTTCCTGTATTATTCCTGTGTTCAGTAAAATCAAATACCAGTATATTAAAAAAAATATATATATATATATATGGAGAAAAAAATATAAAATATATAAAAATATATGCACGGACAAATGAATTGAAGTTACATAGTGCAGCTTTAACACACCATCCACCATATGATACATGATGCAATGCTTTCATTGGCTCCAAACAAAATTAGATATAATAATACAACATTTAAAAGTGCTAATTGTGTAATTCGAGCAATAACAATGGAACAACTTTCTTGTTCAAGTGACCAGCTTACAAACACTGTAAAATCAGTATTTTGTGATATTTTTAAACTCAGAAAAAAACTATGTAAAACTACACTACCCAGAGGGCACTACCTGACTTACTTCAGATCACATAAAGGCAAGCAGTCAGCCCACCCTATCAGAAGTACGCTTCTCCACGGACGCTAGTTACAAGATGCTGTCGCCTGACCGTAACATATTTCTCACTGCTGAAAACCTAGAAATTAAAAAGAATTGTGTCTTTTTGAAGTCGTTATGCTAGCCTGGCTTTAGAAAGGTACTAAAAGAATGTGTGTGCCACCAGCCAGACACGTCAAACAGAGGTCCAAGTACAACCAGAAACATTGGGTATGTTTTATGAGCTTCAAACTAAGGTTAATTAAAACCCTTCACAGTCTCCCGACATTCTAAAGTGTCAACCGCACATGCCTGACACTTTAGAAAGATCAGACGAAAATTATGAGTGGTGGCTCATCTCTGTGGATTAAACACAGCCAGAGCTATGACGCCTCAAAGTCGGTCATGTTTTATAGACACCTTTTTTACTAAACACGTTACAGGCAGGAAGTAAAAAATAGCTGAGGTTTAAAAAATGTATAGAAATATTGTAAGTAATGGGTGCAGCCTTTTCATGTTGACTAGTTTTTATGGCTTCCAAACTTTGCACACCGGTCCAGGAGCCCTGGGGGCTTGACAATATGCATTAAAAAGCCGTATTCGTCATGGTTTACATGCTTTTACACAAAAAATGTTCTTATGTTCTTTTTTTGGGATAAATATTTAATAAAACGTAAAATTAATTTTAATTATTAATCCATGTTAATTTATGTCCAACATTAATCCATGTTGTAGCCATGGGTCTGCTGAGTCCAAAACCATAAGGCACTTCACTGTAGGTCAAAGTATGAACTTTCCAGAGACCAAAAGGTTAACTTTGTGCCAGGCGGACCTATAACCCCTTAGACCTTGAAGGTTGATGTGAGTGGAACTGCTAGCATTAATTAGGAGTCTGCAGTTCCGAACCTTAATGTTACCTTAGTTAATGACACCGACGTCAACAATAACGTGAGTAACGAAACACATGGATGCCCCGACTGTTGGTCAAGGGACACACACACAACTTGTTTAAATAAATAATTTATGCTGTTATAAATAACAATAAATTGTTGTTGTACCAGCAATATCTACAAGTTTTGTTTTTCACTGTAGAAATCTTAAATGTCATAATGATTTGCCAATGCAAGAGAGTACCGGCACCTTTTTTTTCCCACTTCAAGCACTGATCAAATCAAACAAATAAATCAATTGAGCTAAGTGTTTTGCATATAATAGCCCTGTTGACTTGTGTTCTGTGCACAGTTACATTGCTGCACCTGTCAGTCTCTGCCCTGGGCTCTACCACCACCGTCACTACAGCCTCCATCTCTTTCTCTGTCTCCTCAATCCCAGTGTCACCTTGGGCTGCTTTCATATGCAGAAAAGAAAAGTAAAGACATAGCACATTTATTAGTTATTTATTATTTAATTGTTCCACATTACAAACCTAATCTTATTTAAATAACAGTTATACCAAATGTATAAAAAATTGAAAACATTTTATCATTTGAAGATTTCTTCTGCTGTTGCTCCTCCACTCCCTCCTTCCAGAAGTTTAAAAAAATATGTGTACTTCCTTTACTTTATTACAACTTTTGGAATAAAAAGTCCAGTTTTAAATAAATATATATATATATATATATTTACAAGAACCCAACATAAATCGACAGAGGAACATAAGGAACACAAATATTCACAATAAACAGAAATATACATATTTATACAATAAGTCCATAAGTACCTAAACAATAAAAAGAGTATTTTTGCCACAACATGGCCACAGTCCCTGCCATGCTGTGACAGATGTTCTAAAGTAAAACAAACGCACCCTCAACGGGGCAGGGATCGTTTCATTGGTCAACACTACAGCTGGCATTCTATTGGTTGGGGAATTTTGATAGCATTGTAACACAAAAATTCTGTAAAGGGAAGATTTGCAAGCATGAAGAAGCAGTCTGAGTGCGAGGAAAAAGGCTGAAGTTGAGAGCAGGAAATCTATCCAGGCAACCACATATCTGAGTCCAAGCAGGAAATTTGAGCACAAGCAGAGCAAATCCAAGTGCGAGCAGTGACTATTGAGTGTGAGAGCAAGGTTTTGAGGGAAATTATTACAAATTCTGTGAGAAATGCTCTCAAATTGAAATATTGCGCTCTTGAATAAAGATAGGAATATAACTCCATACCTTTTCTCCTTGTCTCTTACTCTCATTTTTTTTGGAGAAAAAGCAATAATAAAAATAATAATAACAAAGAGCTCAATGCGCCTCGGTTGCACGTGACTCAAATGTAAATACTGCACTGTTTCACTTGCTGTGAATCCCGAATTGACCCCTACGCCCTACCATGTTGCTCAGAGGGCCCTTAGTGATCACATGTTGAAAGTGATCACATGTTGACCTCAAAGAAACTATGAGCGTGACTTCCCCCGGAGTGGCTAGGGGTTTGGTAAACGCATCAACTTTGGGACTGTAACAATTAGGTGGCATGTAGAAGTTGGGATACAGATGCGAAGTTTGCTGAAATAACACATGCTAACATTAACCGGGTACATTATATGAGTTTACTTCCTCAGCTCCTTGTTAGTGGCGGCTGCATCGTTGCACACTCCGGAGGGTGTAATTATCCCCTACACCCTTGATAATTTTCACTCCCTAAGCTTTGGTACACTTGTGCAAATGGCAGAGACGTGTAAACACATCATTTGAGGGCTGAATTACCCAAACCCGGAAGACAAGTGTAAGGAAGGTGCTTGATGAAATGGAGACAGAAAGAAGCGCAGAGTTGGAAGTGCGGCCTATTCTTAATACTTTATTAATATATTAATAATATAAAAAAACTATAAACACAATGCACAGCATCCAGCAACAAATGACACAGGGGTCAGTGTTAACAATGACCGACAAGCTACTTATTCTTTTTCTAGAAGTTAATGGCGAGCCGCCCACCGACTAGGCTCATGTCATCACCTTCTGTTCCTGCCAATCAATCCACAGTAGCTTGCAGACAAAATCCTACTGGCTAACTAGGCACAACCACTACAGCCTCCTGCCAACTCCTATATCTGCCAATAACCAAGAGCTCATCCGCCACTACCTCCACTGTGTCCTCCAGCCACAAGACCCCCTCAACCCACCCCAAACCCACCCCACTTCCAACATCTGACAAGCTACTATCAGTCTGCCAGGCTTAAATACTCTCTACTAATAATAATGAGTGTCAGCTGAGCTGAATACCAAGTCCATACAGGTGAGGAAATAATAGAAAGTGACATGTTCCTTAAATTCCATGGTGTGGCAACCACGCACCATGAATGTCACATTACCCCCCATCAAGAGTGCAGCTCCATACAAAAAACGAATAAAAAGAATTTCCAGGACCCTTGCCTCTTCCCTGACGAGGACTCGGAGGGTACTTGCGTGCCCACCTGCCTGACCATGCATCTTCTGTAAAGCCCCAACATTCAAAAACCTGCCATGGCTGACGGTATCAACTGCACTCTTCAAGTTTTTTTTTCATGGTGCGTGTGGATGCCCGCATTTGGATGCCTAAATTTTACCAGACACTTATTTAATCCATGGAAATACATTAAAAAAAACACACCAGTATCTTCTGAATTGCTTCAATAATTACACGTGAGAATTAATACAATTTTATCAATA
The DNA here is from genome assembly GCA_016801145.1 of Umbra pygmaea. Taxonomy (NCBI): domain Eukaryota; kingdom Metazoa; phylum Chordata; class Actinopteri; order Esociformes; family Umbridae; genus Umbra; species Umbra pygmaea. The sequence continues at coordinate 3,533 of JACXGM010022399.1, read as the reverse complement.
CATTTTATTCATATAGGCAAATTACTAAAGCGACATGTTGTGAAGACAAGTCTGTGCGACAATTGATTTCCAGCCCAATATCCATCTGACTGGGCAAAAATTGCACTAGTGGTCTCGTGGCTGAAAGGGAAATCAATACAGTGGAACTGTTCGACCACCTCGAAGAGGGGTAGGAGGGAGATGAGCGCCTTTTCAAAATATGACAGGGAGAAGGTCCTGCATCTGTGAGTATGCCTTGGAATTCCGCATCATGTCTGCATCAGCTGGATGGAAGGAGTGCACATTACGCACTATGTATCACGAAGGTCTCCGGGAGGATATCAAGATGGAGCTAGCATGTCAGGATGAGGATTTGGATCTCGATTCTCTGATCGCCACATCCATCAGGTTGGATAACATGCTCAGGGAGATACGTCACGGTTACGCCGGTCCTCGAATGCACATTCTCTTCTGGCAGCTCCTTTCCTCATCCGTATGACATGGATGGCAGCCCCATGGAAATCGGTGGGATACCATATCCTTCAGAAGGTTCTGGAACTTCTATTAATCCTCGATCCCGATGCTATCGGCCACGCCCTGCCCAAGTAAAGGCCACACTCTGCTATACACGTGATGGACTGTTTCAACTGAACGTGCGCATTGTATGTACGTCTTCCTATACTGTTTTTGCCCTTATAGACACAGGGCCGGCCGGGAAATCTAATGGATTGAGGATTGATAGAGGAATTGGGTCTCACTACAGAACCATTGGCCCCTGCACGTCATGGCCTTGGACACCAGACACTTGGGTGAGGAGAGAATTCTGCATGTCACAGCACCTATCACTCTCACTGTTCCCAATACGCCACTTCACATAGAAAAGCTCTCCTTTCATGTGATTGTTTCTCCTGTTCATCGAATGGTACTGGGGTACCCTGGTTATGGCAAAACAACCCTGTTATTGTTTGGGTCTCTTCAGAAATCACCTGGTCTCCCTTTTGCCGTGAGACCTGCCAAACCCTGAGCTGTGGTACTACGTCCAGTCTACCGTACCCAGTGAGTATGTGGATTTTATGGAAGTTTTTTCCCATTCACGCGCCATTTTGTCTACCTCCTCACAGGTCCTGGGGCTGTGCCATCGAGCTGGAGGAGGGGAAGACTCCACCACAGAGCCGTTTATATCCCCTATCCTATGGAGAGGCATGTGAAGGAATCCTTGGAACAAGGATACATTAGGAGGTCAGCCTCTCCTGCCTCAGCCAGTTTCTTTTTGTGGTGAAAAAAGACGGTGGGCTGAGACCCTGTATAGATTACCATTGTTTGTACGATGTAACTACCAAATACAGATACATTCTCCCGCTGGTGCCATCAGCAATTGAACAGCTATGTGACCCTCACTTTTTCACCAAGCTGGATTTAAGGAGTGCCTACAACCTCGTCAGAATGAAGGAGGGTGTTGATTGGAAGACTGCCTTCAGCACCACCTCGGGCCATTACGAGTACCGGGTGATGCCCTGTGGTCTGGCTAATGCGCCCGCAGTGTTCCAGTCCTTCTTCAATTACATCCTCCGTGACATGTTGAATCGTCAATTGATAATCTATATAGATGATATATTGATCTACTCCATCACCTTTGAGGAACACATTCAACATGTCAGGGCAGTGCTGTAGAGGCTTAAGGATCATCAGCTGTTCGTGAAGGGAGAAAAGTTTGACTTCCATCAAACCTCCATCTCCTTCCTGGGCTACAGAATTGGTCCCTCTGGGGTGTTCACGGAGAGTGCCAAAACAGATGCTGTCATGGCCTGGCCTGTTCCCTCCACTGTTAAAGCCCTACAGAGCTTCTTGTGTTTTGCCAATTTTTACCTCAGAATTCGGGTAATTCGGAATTACAGTACTGTTGCCGCCCCGCTCACATCTCTGCTGAAGAGAGGTGTCCAAAAACTACACTGGACCAAGGATGCTGATGCTGTTTTCAGACGTCTGAAACATGTTCACCACGGCACCCATATTGAAGCATCCAGATCCGGCTTGCCCCTTCGTTGTGGATGTATCAGAGGTGGGCGTGGGCACGGTGCTTTCACAGTGCCAGGGCAAGCAAAATAAACTGTATACCTGTCCATTTTTCTCCAAAAAGCTTACTCCTACAGAAATGAACTACAACGTGGGTAATCAGGAACTGTTGCTGGTGGTTCGGGCACTGGGGAGTTTGAGACACTGGCTAGAGGGAGCTGCCCATCCATTTCAAATCCTCACTGACCACCGGAACCTGGAACACATCCGTGCCGCAATGAGGATAAATTCCAAACAGGGTGTTGTTTCTACTGAGATTCCAGTTTACTCTTTCCTACTGCCCAGGCATGAAGAACAAGAAGGCCGACGCCCTGTCCCATGTGCACGGGCGAAGAGAGAGACTGCGGGGGTCCGATTCTTTCTCCATCCTTCATCATAGTGTCTGTCCTCTGGGATGTAGACGTGGTCATCAGAGAAGCTCATGTGATGGACCCGGCTCCACCCTCCGTTCCGGCTGATCGCACATACATTAAAGCGAGTGTTTGTGCGCGTCTACTCACCTGGGCTCACACCACTCTCTCTGCTGGACATTCTGGTATTACATGCACCATACACACCCTCACTCAAAAGTATTGGTGGCCTCGTTTGGCCGGAGATGTTGCAACGTATGTTAATTCATGTTGTGTGTGTGTCAGACCAAGGCGTCCAGGAAGGCACCTGTTGGGAAACTGTTGCCACTGCCCATACCCCAGAGGCCTTTAACCTGTTGGTTTTGTGTTTGATCTGCCCCTGTCTGATGGTTATATTGCCATAATGGTGGTCATGGATAGGTTTTCCAGGATCTGTGTGTTTGTTCCTCTACCTGCTATTCCCACAGCTATGCAGGTTGTGAAGGCACTGTTCCAGCAGGTTTTTTGTCACCATGGCTTTGACCGTGGACCGCAGTTCACGTCACGTGTTTGGACGGCCTTGCTGGGGAAAATCGGGGCTATGGCCAGCCTCACGTCGGGGTATCATCCTCAATCTAATGGTCAGGTGGAGTGGGTTAATCAAGAGCTGGGTCGACTCCTGTGGAGCCATTGTCACGACAGGCAGGATGAGTGAACTAAGTTTCTACCAAGGGCGGAGTATGCCCAGAACTCGGTGGTCAGTGCCTCTACAGGTTTTGGAGTGGAGTGGAGTGCATTTGTAGTGCCGCCCACATCCGTTTGCAGAGGGCTGTCAGTTGTCACAATCTCAAGGTTGACCGGAGGTGCAGTGACGCTCCGGTTTTCTGCCTGGGTGAACATGTGTGGCTCTCTGCCCATAACCTGCAAAAAGCTGAATCTCGCCTTTGTAGGTCCCTTCAATGTTCTTCGGCTGGTCAACGAGGTATCGTACACCCTGCAACTGCCCCCTCACTTTTTTTTTTTTTAGATTTCACCTATAGTTCCATGTTTCTCTGCTTAGGCCGTTGGTTCCTGGTCCGATGGAGGATGCTGTTCCCCGGGGCATATCCCCGCCACCTTTGGAGGTTGAAGGGAGTCTTGCTTACGCAGTGC
>JACXGM010022398.1:0-16738 GCA_016801145.1 Umbra pygmaea | reverse complement strand
CATATAATATAGTTGCTCTAAGTTCCAGGGAGCCGCCAAACATAACGTGAATAAAGTTATAATATTTTTAACAATACATTACTTTGTCAGTGAACATTTTTTCTGCCGGAGACGCTAGATTGGAAGGTTGTCATTGACGACGATAACAAAACCCATGATCCCACGCAACCTCCCGACGTCATCCAAGTACATCTTTTGCCTTTGTTTTGATTGAGAAAAATTACATATTGCACGTTTAAGAAACTCCTTGTTTGTATATCAGGAACCGTACTACAGATGTTTTGCTGACTTCAAAGTCCCACACAATGCAATTCACAAATATATCGGCAGATTTATCAGACAGACGCTGTAACAATATCAGCCAAAAATTGCATTGAATTACGTTCTCAGGGAACTATTTAGCAAAACGTAAATGTGTGAAATACGTTCAAATGGAACTAAATTTAAAAACCGAATTACGCAAAACATGAACATATGAATATCATGAGGCAGCATGTAAATAGTGTAGTTTTTGGTGGGGTTGAAGGTAAGGGATGGTGGATGGGAGTATAAATCTGTGACTTTCATTCCGGAATTTGTCAGTTTTTTTCTCCATGTACTGAATAAAATGGCAACAATCTGTTGTTGGGAACAGTTGCTCATCAACAGTTATGTTATCTCCTGGTTTGTAACAAGCAATGCGGTTCTTCACAAAAGGTTTCACAATGTCTGAGATTGCAACAAACTTGTCAGTTTCAAAGCAAAGTTCTCGTCTCGTCATCAAATGTCGGTGTTGCATAATCTCGCTATAAACATCAGATTTACACAAACAAACACATTAAAGTGTACTGTATGTTTCTTAAGCTGTTGTAATAAGCCAAATAAAATTCTCTAAAAACTTTGGAATTCTAGAAGAATATTTTTGGGTATTTTTTGGAATTATATAACATTATAATATGGAGAAAAAACAATGATATCAAAGAACACTGTTGTATTTTCGTTCATATATTTGGAACTGAAATAGGTTTTTGGATTTGGATTTGCGTCAGAAGTGGCGTACGGCGGAAACATAGAATGTGCGTACGCAAAGAAATATTCAGATTTATAAAACTGTGCAACAGGTCTGCATCACAAATTATTTGGACATTGGTGGAATGAAAATGCTTTCGATTAAGAAAAGCAGTTTTATTCTTGTTCGGTGCCCTTATGGCAACATGAGTGCAATCAATAGCGCCGATTACGTTTGGGAAACCGGACATAGGTGCAAATTGTGCTTTTTTGTTTGCCTATTCTACCTACTAACATGTCTGGCATAACCTGGCTAATATATCCCTGACCTGTCAGCCAATTCCCTCTGGAAAGTTCCAGTTGCCAGAAATCCTAGTGTTGCAAGGACTTAAAGAGGGACTGGCACGGCGTGTACTCTCCGAGAGCTCCTCTGTAACGCTGGGCCCAAAAGAGCGCAGAGGTCCAACAGGATGACCCGAGGAAGTCGGAACCGGCTCATAAGCCACTCTTCCTCGTTTGCCAGCAAGTCTTCTTGCTGTCTGAAAATGCGTTCCCTCCGAAGACTTCAATTTGCCATATCTTCTAATAGTGCAAGATCAGCCATTGTGCTTCATTACGCATTATGATGGCATGGCTTTTAATAACAATTTGATTGTATCAGATAAGCTACATATGTCGGTGTTAATGTAATTGTAAATGGGAAATAATTCTGAGCAAATAAAATTTCCTGCACTTTTCAAAATAGTTAAGACATACGATGGAACACATTTAAAAATAAAACAAACTAAAGGCATATTCATGAACACCATGATTCCATAGCTGATGACATTTATACTATGAAAACAACTTTCCCCAGTGAGAAGACATCTATCTATCGATCTAATCTAATGTATCTTTTTTCAGTTTTAAACATGATTTTGTTAATTTATGAGGATGAATTACATTACATTCCAATATAATTGTTGTCTGACACACCGGCTAAAATTCCCGTGATCTGGAATGAGCTAGAAACATGAAACTTTGGAGAATAACTGGAAATGGTGTGCATGTGCTTCCATAGAAATATGAACCCAATCGCCCACATGGTGGCGCTGTAATTGAGGCTTCAAAATGTAAACTTTGAAAGGCCACGCCCCTCACACCGTAAGTCCGATTGACTTGAAATTTCTCACACAGGTGCAGCTCAGTGTGTTCTACAAATAAGCCTTTTTTACATCTCCTCCTAAACCGTAGCTCCGATTGCCACCAAAATTTCTGTGAATCATCATTGGACCAAGTGTATTAAAAGTTGAATAAACCAAGTTGATGTCTCAATTGCTTTTCAAGTTATTGACCAATGAAGTTTGAAAGGGGTGTGGCTCTGGTCATTAATGAACACAAATCAGCAACCGTACGGCCAATCATCACAAAACTCTCAGGATATGTTCAGATAAGTTCCCCAGATATACCCAGACAGTTTCATATACATTGACCACCAGGCTGCGCTACAAGCGCAAGATAGGTGAGTGGCAATACACAAATGTTTCTATTAATTGCATATTCATTCTCCAATCATGACAAATCTCTTAATAAGTAACTGAACCACACCCTGCAAGTCTCATTCAAATTGACCACTAGGGGGCACTTTAAATGTATAATAACTGCACAAGGAATGACATAAATCAAGCTATAGATCATAAAAATGATAGGATATGTTTTATAACAATGTTGAACCTTGTGTGAAATTCCTTTGAACTCACTACTGAGAAAAAATTGTTGAATCTGCAAATCGCCACTTGCGGCTATATTTTTATTTGTATTTCACCACAGGCTGTTAATTGTGAGAATGGCTTTGTGAAATGTTCATATTATTAATGAGAGGCAGTATTTTGATTTCATTTACACAATGTTCTGCAGTTTCAGACAGTTTCACGTGTTTCATCCATCTGCCGGCGGTGTGGCCATTTTTCATTTCACACGTTTTTGCGTGTAAGCCTGGGTCAGATTTTCCGTGAAGGACAGCACATTTTCCCATCAAGTTTGCTTTTTATAAATCCCAATTATTGCGTAGAGAGCGGTGTAGGTCTTCTTTTGTGCGTACGCCATGTTTATAAATGAGGCCCCAGGTCATGTGTTGCACAGTATTTGTCTTAGGCTATATACTGATGCTTTATAAACATGATCATACTTACATAAACTGTTTTGTGGGTATAGGTAGAAATAGTGGTAAATAGTGTCTGAAAAAAATTTCTGTTTCTTATTTTAGGATTCTGACAATGGAACAATTTAAAATACACATATTTAGTAAAAGTCAAGGACGGCAGTGTCTGTAGCTTTAATAATGCCAGATTTATTTTAATTTCAAAAGTCAAATGATGGCTGCTGTTTGGCGGTTCTATTGTTAAAGTTTACCATGGCTCTGAACCCTGATTACTCCACAGAGAGAACTCTATGCAACTCAACATTACAGGTTTATGGTTTGTTGACCAGACATTCAAAAATGTTAAAAAGGCAGGTATGGTTTCTAGCTTGTTGCCCCCTTTAAGCTGTGAAATGACTGCAAGCATTTCCAATCCTGCAGGACTACATGTTAGTAATAAGAGGGTGAACAGGGAGGCAAGAGGAGCTACAATAATAGAGGCAGACAGGTTTAAAATGTTCCATCACCTTCCCTGCTCTCTTGTTCAGAATTGGACATGGGCAGTAGTGCTGGAAGTGGGCAAGATAGATTCAGATGTGTGGCATGCCCTGACAAAATGATTGTTGAAGCTGTCAACCATTCTACCTTTACCAGAGGTGACCGTGTTCTCAAATTTGAGCGCTGTAGGCATTTGAGAGTAACAGCTTTTATTTTTCATTGATTTTACAGAGCTTTTTTGGTGGAATCAAAACCAAACGCTGATTTTGTTTTGTAAAAAAACAACACCTTTGCCTTCAAGATTGCTGAGTACTCTACAACTGTAGCTCCTTTGATATAAAGTTGCCTATCAGGGGCTTGTGGATGCAATAGCTTTGCGCCAGGTCAGGGTTATCACTAGATCATTCAGTTTAGTGTAAAACCCGGGACTGCAGTTGATTTTATGGAGGATGATTAATATTATCTAAGAGAATAGCATAGTTTGTAGATTTTGGGTTAAATCTGGTGGATAAAAGTTGAAAATAAATGAGCAAACGATGTTTAGAAGACACAAAAAAGAGGTAGAAAAGTGAATTCAAAATGATTTTGTTCATTGGGAAGGACAATATGCTGACTGAGGGCAGTCAGAGTTAAGACAGGAGCAGAGGGCGGTCTAAAGCAGACTGCAGCAGTGAGAGAGATGTTCCTCCAAAGTTGAATCGACTCCAACATCACCAACTGCTTAGGCGGAGATTTGATAACATGTCAGAACATGGCAGATGTTATGCCAGATGTGATCCGCTTTTTCCAAGACAGTACATTTTGTTATCCCATTAGGTGTAGAATGCTCTAGAGAACGGCGACAAAAGCAGTAAAAGGTAAAGGCATCTCACTTCATTGTGTTGTAACAGACAGACAATGGCCTTATTTAAGACTGCTCATTTACTCTGACTGAAGGAACTGAGTTAATCCGTGATTTGTGTGTATGAGTCTGTGCGTGCGTGTGGGTGTGCACACACTTCCTCTCCTGACAAAGTATTAAAGATAAATTGAATTTGGTTTTGCCCATAGACTAGGTTTTGCCTTGTACCTCCTTCATGATGTGCTGCCCCAAGTGGAGCTCTCGCTTATCTTAATTTTGCAGTTATTTCATCAGGTATGTTGGTTAGGAACCAATTCTTATTTACAGCAACGATGTGGAGGGAATGTTACATGAAGAAGTGTGAGGAGCAATTTGAGTTAACTGTCTTTTTCACAAACATAATGACAGCTTTTCCTGTGGCAATCAGGGACATTTCAGACATCAGTTGCTCTATACACTGGGCCAACTTACCACCCCTTATTAACATTATCCCCAGGTCTGTCTGTTTTCAGGGGATTGTATTTTAGTGACAGAAAAAGGAACACATGCTGTGACATAATGAGCATTTAACCGAATTTAGCAGTGTATAATTGTGGTCGAGGGATACTCGCCCTCGTGTTCATTTGCTGAAACGGAATGGTACTGTATATTACAAGTGAGGAGTACGGGGTAAATGTACTTTTAATTTGCTCATCTTCTTCTGCTGTTAGAAGATGACAAGAAGATCTGGGTCTGTGAAGCAAACAGAAATGCTTTCGACATATTCTGTGACCGGCAGGTAAGGCTCTCATGTTGCCATCCCAGAGCCAGTGGTGCAGGGTCATTGCCAGCAGGTAGACCCGATTGTTCCTCAGAGATCCTGAGTGTCGGTGACCTTTTCTGTGATGCCTGAGTTATACAGATTTACTCACCCCAGGACATCATTAGCCTACATTTGGGGATAGATGGAAGGAGGAAGAGAGGAATCGAGACAGGCAAACAAGAAAAGAAGCAGGGATACAGGCTGGCAGGCAAGCTCCCAAACTAGTGTTGCCCGGTAGACACTAGCTCCAGTGAGCTCAATAGCCTGAGGAGGATTTACTCATAAACAGGCAGAACGGCAGCAGGCTACCTTTCAGATGGGAGCATTTTAAAACCAACCCTTTTTTTACCAGCTCTTTATAAGCCCACCTTACGATTTCACCAGAAGAAGACATTTCTGAGCCTAGTCTAAATCACTTGCATAAGTTTTTTTTCCCAATAAGCCAAAATTTCAAATATCTTTGGCAGATCATTTAAATCATTCTCAAAAAAGGCTTAAAGATGCAATATGTAATACATGTACTGTAATAAAAAGAAACACCAATGTCTCATTAGATATTCAGGAAACATGTTAAGCTTAAATACTATCTTTTCTGACAACCTTGCTAATGTCAGTATTTTTTAGTTTTGAAATGTACGTTATGTCATGGAACTTATGTTTAGGTTTTGGCCTGTGTGTTGTTATCAACTGCCCATTTTGACAGCATGCCCTGGTTGACAGGCATACCTGTAAAAACGCAAACCCAGCGCGCTACAGCCATGGAAGCAGCAAACAAACGAACAAGATCAACAGAGATTCTACCCAACCTAAAAAACTTCTGCATGTTTCTAAACGGTTGCATGACCAGAGATGTAGTAAAACCCGGTTCGCTTGTCATGGTTGCACTGATCTTGTTTGTCACGTTAGTTTCAATTCTGGGGAAGAGGGGGCGGAGGGAGATGACTCTGATATTTTGAAATTGGACTGCAGTACCCATTTTAAACGCCAGGCTGTCAGTATTACATATTGGACATTTAATCAGCTTATCATACTAAGTAATTTGATAACTGTAACGCCCAGCCCAGTTTGGGCTGGCGGAAACAGAGACTGAGATCAGACTTATTATAAACATGGTCAGTTGTATTTCATGTGTTGTTTTGTTTAGTTTATATATTCAGTGCTTTGCATGATTATATCTGTTACTGTGTACATCTGTCTTGCGGTTTAGAGTCATGTTGCTTTCCAGAACTACTTTCGTGTTATGGAGCCACTACACCGTGTCCTCGCCACATACAGCGTGTGTAAGTAGCTATATAATATATGTATTGAGTCTACGCATATTGCCAGGCCTACTAGTCATGTTCTGTGCCACGAATAAGAGCACAGCATAGTGTAGCCTGAAGTCCATGTATGTTTATTGTCCATGTAAGTAAAATCAGGAAGCAATTGATTTTGCAGTAAAATCTAGAAACCAACCACCTGCCTTGGTTCTCCCTCTTTCAACCACATCACACACAACCAGAGAGTGACAGTTACAATAAACATTATACAGTATTTAACCTTGATTTAGGTAAGATACATTGGAAAATATATTGAAATATGAATATAATTTCAGTTTAAATAATCATATTATTTGTGAATATTTTTATTTTAAGTGATTCAAGCTTGGCTTAGAAATAAATGTTACGTAAACTGCCAGAAACAGCCAGTGCTGAAGATACGAAATAGTGGTTTGAGGGGACAATGACTGGAGAATGGCATTGTGTCACTGCTACAGAGCCTGATCACTTATTTAATCAGGTCTGGTTTACTGCTACACAATCAAACACACTGTATTATGTTGCAAGCTGATAAAGAAGAGGTTCTGTGTTTGAGTTGTGGGTATACCCTTCAGTAGCAATGCTCTGATCTGATCTGTTTGCATGCCTCTACATAGCTTTTTAAATACCTCTACATACCTGTTCATACTGTATCTAGGGATGATGACATTTGTAGTGTTCATACTTCTCTAGATACAGGAAAACCATGCACAATCAAAGATAATAAAAAATGGCGACCAATTGCAAGTCCAGTTATTTTATGTAATACATCAGAATAAATTCATGTTTTATTAAGCTAATTAGGCATAGGAGGGACGATATCGGTCACGGCTCTACTCCTTTGTATCCAAAGGTCAGAGGTCGGTTTACACGTGCACAGTGGGGACATGCTGGAGGGTTAACAATGTTTTATTCTTAGGCTTATTTTAAGTGGCTAATCAAGCATTTAACACACACTCTCATCATTGCGGTAATGACATAGGCTTTCTATGCACATGTTAATGAGCTAGTCAAGTTGAAGTCAAGTTGAGTCATTGAGAAATAGCCCCGAGTATTTTACACAGTTAATTAGAAAGTCTGAATGTGTTAGTTAACCCTTGAGATTCTGGTTGAGCTTCAGTTGCAGTAGTTTGTAAAATAAGACAGCTGTGCAAATTCATTTATATGTGTGCGAGACAGAGAGATTCGGTGTAGTTCCTCATAGCTTTAAATTCAACAGTTAAAATCAGTTTTGTTTTGCATTTCTGTCATATTGGAGGAACTCTGAGTCAGTGATACTAAAGAGTGATAGGTGGAACAACAACACAACCAGGGTCAGACTGGGACTGACAAATGGCCCTGGACTTTGAAACGCAGACTGGCCCATGACACATACAGTACACCATGATACTAAACTATGATGCAGTACTATCTTAAGCTGATAACAAAATTTTATCTAATAATACAGTATTTAAAAGTGCTTTATAATTCAAGCCATAACAAGGGAACTACTTTCTCTTACATGTGAGAGCGCTTACAAACGTTTTAAAACCTGTATTTCCTGATATTTAAAAAGACAAAAATGTACGTACAGCTCTGGAATTAATTTAAGAGACAACTGTAAATCTTTCTTTAACAAACCCTATTGAAAACCTCTGGAATATGATCAAGAGAAAGATGGATGGTTACAAGCCATCAAACAAATCCGAGCTGTTTGAATATTCGTATCAGTAGTGGCATAATGTCACTCAACACCAATGTGAAAGAATGGTGGAGAGCATGCCAAGATGCATGAAAGCATATTATTATTATACAATTATTATTATTCCACCAAATTTGGATTTCTGAACTCTACGTAAGTAACACATGTGTATTGTGTTGTTTAAAAATGAACATGCATTATTCAAGGTCTGACAACAATTCATCTTTTTTGTTATTTATTGACCAGTTGACATTTTCTGCAAATACATGCTCTGAATTACAATATTTCAAATTAGAATTTCATAGAAATGTTGTAAGTAGTTTGGGGAATACATCAAAATTTTTAATTTTACCCAAACACATACCTATCCAAATCTAAACCAGAGAAACTTGTTTGCATTGTTCACTTAATTTATAGGATAGAGCTTTATAGGATGTTTCCCTACTATGCTGTGCTTTGTTATACACAAAGGTACATCCTTAAATGTTCTCTGTTTCTGTTTCTCTTTTCACACTGCTCTCTGTTTCTGCATCTGATTTTTGATTTAGAAAAAGAACAATAATCAGTTAACTATAATCAAAATGAAAATCAATTAAACTAACTAACTTGCATGCTGTTAAATATACTCTGTTGTATATAGTTACATTGCTGCACCTGTCAGTCTCTGCCCTGGTCCCTACCACCAACGTTACAGCAGCCGCCATCTCTTTCTCTGTCTCTTCATTCCCAGCATCATCTGTGGCTGCTTTCATATGCAGAACGGTAAAATAAAGACATACTAGATGTATTATTTAAAGCTATGTTGTGCAATGAATATATAGATACGTAAGTGTTCATTTGTCTTGGGCATTATTTCTTCTTCCCTTTAAAAATATAAATATTTACAAGCTACAGCTACTCTTCTTTTCTACATTAAGAACCTAGTCTTAATTGAGATGAAAACATGTCTTTTGGATATTCTGATCTTTTTAAATGTAGAAAAGGCTGCTGCTTGCCCCTGACGTATCTGGTAGCTACAACCTCTCCCGGCTGCTGTCTCCTTCACTTATAAGTTATGGTCTACTGTAACTCAGGTCTGGTTCACTGGTGCACAATGAAACACACTGCATAATGTTGCAAGCTGATAAAGAAGAGGTTCGGCATTTGAGATGTGGGTATACCCTTCAGTTGCACTGCTTTGATCTGTTTGTATGCCTCTACATACCTTTTTAGTTATATAACACCTTTTTATACCCGGAAGCCAAACGATTGTGACATTCGTAGTGTTCATACTTTATCTGATCTTATACTTACAACTTCTTTTTTTTACATTTGGCAGTGCTATCTTGGAGTACTTGTTTCTTCTCGTATTTTTTAAGCGTCACCCTTTTGTCCTTGTCTATTCATCTCCATTTCTTTAGAGAAGACACAATAATAATGTAGAAAGAGCTCAATGTGCCTCAGTTCCACGTGACTCGACAGTAAAAACTCTGCACTGTTTCACTACTCTCCTTCTCCTGGACAAGGCCGTATTGACCAATTGCGGTCTGTTAAATTAAAGAGACACTTCTGATGCCAGCAAGTAATAAGCATGCACACAATCACTAGCAAGACACTTAGGGTGAATCCAGCCCGGCTATGTGAATTTCTCAACGTGATCTCTCAGAAATCCGTGATACTACCACGGATCCTTAACTTCTAAATCCGTGGCAGTTTCACGGACTCGCAGCATGACGTAGTAGAGTGTAAATAGCGTAGATTTTGCCGGTTGGTAGATTGGGGAGGGTGGACCGGCGTATAAACATGCGACTCACATACCAAAGGTTGCGAGTTCGAATCCAAGCGGACACTTTGCATATATTCTGTTTTCTATACCAACGTGATGCAGACGTGTTGCTTTTTTATCATTTTTTACTCACTATCACCATGGTTACAAACAATACATTACGAAATAATATAAGTTACATCGAGTTAGAAGCAAGGTTTCTGAGTGGTTAAGGTTAGGTTAGGGGTTTGGGAAAGGCTTACATCGAATTAACAGCAAGGTGTCTGAGTGGTTAAGGTTAGGTTAGGGGTTTGGGAAAGGCTTACATCGAATTAACAGCAAGGTTTCTGAGTGGTTAAGGTTAGGTTAGGGGTTTGGGAAAGGCTTACATCGAGTTAACAGCAAGGTCTCACTGTGCGCCAATTGCGGACTTTTCCGTGAAACTGCCACGGATTTTGATCCGTGTTCATTTCACAGAATTTTCTGCCATTCCGTGGAAATGTCACGGATTCTGGGGTTCATATTCCGTGGCAGTCTCATGGATTTCTAAGAGATCAGGCTGGAATTTCTGGGAAGTACGGCCATTATTTGTTACTTTTCATATTGACTTGTTTATTGTACAGGATCCATATTACTTTGAACATCAATCAATCAATCAAATTTATTTTTTAAAGCCCTTTTTACAACAGCAGTTGAGCAAGCAACACAAGTGATGCATAGTGCTAGGAAAAACTCCCTAGTAGGTGGAACCTAGAAAGAAACCTAGAGAGAGTACAGACTCAATGGGGTGGACAGTCATCTTCTGGCTGTACTGGGTGGGGGATCTGAAGTATTAAAGTCATATTGTTTATCAGTGTTCAATTATTGTCCAAAAAAGAAGATAGGAATGGGTGGGCTGTGACCATAGTCTTTGTGTAGCATCAACACATTTCATTGGTCTTGGGCATGGAGAAGGCAACGCTCTCTGGAGATGTACCACCATGAGTCACCAGGTGGAAACGTGATCACCAACAGCAGTGACGTGGGCATTAGCACAGCGGGGTGGGCACAGGACGAGGACAGGAAGGAGTCATCAGACCACATGGTCCTGTGAAGTATGTTCAAAGGGTATGGGTCTTCCTAGGATGAACATGACATCAGAAACATTAGGGTGTGCTTACCTTGGGTCTAGTACCTCGGTACAACTCTGACACCAAAAATAAATACATAAACTGCCTCTCGTCCCCCATCACATATCAATGAGACTTAAGTAGGGACTGAAAAGGACAGAATAACTCTAGTCCCAGAGGATATAAACTATTGCAGCATAACATCTGGGGCTGAGCCAGGGGGGACTGGAGATGTGGTCCTGCAAAAAGAAAACCTTGGGTAGGAGCAAGCAGGCATGCTTCCGAACCACCCCAATTGCCAAGACCACACCACCAAAGGGACACCAGCAGACCATAACCACCCTGAGAGGGTAGGGTATAGTCCACATTGTGTACTCCCATCCCACTCGTGTGGGGTATCATGGGACAACATGAACAGGCCAGTGACTAGGCTCCTGAGTGTTGTTGGAACAAGGATATCCCAGTGGAGAGAGAGGAGCCTACCAGGCAAGCCAGCATGGGTGGTTCATCAAAAGTGCATCCATACTCTTTCAGCCCCCTGGGCCAGACTACACTATATCATAGAACTTACTGAAGAGATGAGTCTTCAGCCAGTGGCGGCAGACAGGGCTAACGCACCCCCAAGTATAAGCCTAGTGAAGCACAGTGTTGCTTTTCAGCCCCCCCTAGAAATTATATTTTTTTCATATAAAATATATATCCTTATTTTCCCTGGATAATGTACTTTCACTTTTCTAAATGGCTGAGTCCAGGTAAGAAAAATTTGCATGGCCGTTAATTAACCCTTACTGCATGCCATCCCCACAACTGGATGTATTAAAATTGACGCGCGGTCACTGAAACTTACAGTAGGATACCTACTCACTGTTTGACTTTTTATTCCGTACCACAAAATATGTCGACATGCTACAGTCTCCTAATATACAAATAGCATAATGAGAGGCAGAGGCAATTTTTATAAGAATAACTATATTGTCCTATAAATAAACTTCACAATATGTATTGCATGCCTGGCATATTAATTAAATGCACAATTCCATCCATCCATTTTCGTCCGCCTATCCGGAATCGGGTCGCGGGGGCAGCAGCTCCAGCAGGGGACCCCAAACGTCCTTTTCCCGAGCCACATTAACCAGCTCCGACTGGGGGATCCCGAGGCGTTCCCAGGCCAGGTTGGAGATATAATCCCCCCACCTAGTCCTGGGTCTTCCCCGAGGCCTCCTCCCAGCTGGACGTGCCTGGAAAACCTCCCTAGGGAGGCGCCCAGGGGGCATCCTTACCAGATGCCCTAACCACCTCAACTGGTTCCTTTCGACGCAAAGAAGCAGCGGCTCGACTCTGAGATCCTCACGGATAACTGAGCTTCTCACCCTATCTCTATAGGAGACGCCCGCCACCCTCCTGAGGAAACCCATTTCGGCCGCTTGTACCCTGGATCTCGTTCTTTCGGTCATGACCCAGCCTTCATGACCATAGGTGAGGGTAGGAACAAAAACTGCCCGGTAGATTGAGAGCTTTGCCTTCTGGCTCAGCTCTATTTTCGTCACAACGGTGCGATATAATGAGTGTAATACCACCCCCACTGCGCTGATTCTCCGACCAATCTCCCGCTCCATTGTTCCCTCACTCGCGAACAAGACCCCAAGGTATTTGAACTCCTTCACTTGGGGTAAGGACTCATTCCCTACCTGGAGTGCACAATTGTCTTTGTGAAATGGTTGATTGCGAGTAGGAGTCATTCAGAGAACAGACAGGAGTGGTGTTTCACACTTTTTAATTTGTCTTTGCTGTACCTAAATCACTTGAAGTAGTTCTAATTATCTCACTCATCAGGTAGCTAGCTCGCTCAGGGAGAGCAGGGTCGAGGTAGCGTGCGAGGATTTGGCCCACTATGCGTGAGATATGTTTGTGAAATTATGAGTATTTCCGTGAAAAACAAATGGTCTTTCACATTGAAAACTCACAAATAAGGAAGTTCAATTGCTTTTTGTCCATAACATTTTGTATAACAAAAGTCAGCTGCATGGTTTCCAAATGTTTCTCTGCCAACAAGGAGCAAATGCCAGCTCGCGCTTCTTCATTATCTGTCTGGTCTGCGAGATGGCATTCAAATTGTCGAAATAATAATGCAGACTCTTTATTCCAACTTCACAGTTTGCTCTATGAATACATTCTCAATCAACGGAGCATGTCAGATTAAGAAAATATTATTGATACAGCAATATATGCTACTATGAATTTAGAAGTGAAGGTATGTATGGAAGCACCAAATCAGACAGATAAGTAGGGGAAAATCTATGTAGTGCTTTGTAGGTTAACAGTAGAACTTTGAAATTAGCCCTAGTCTTAATGGGGAGCCAGTGTAAAGAGACAAGAATTGGGGTTATGTTCAAATTTTGCAGTTATAGTCAGAATTCTGGCAGCCATGGTAACCCTTTTTACAGGGTTTTGTATGGGTAGCCAGAAAAGAGAGCATTACAATAATCCAATCTTGAAGTAACAAAAGCATGGATTTACCTTTCTGCATCATTCCTAGATAGAAGGTTTCTGTGTTTGTCAAAAGAGATATCTGGGTCAAGTGTAAGACCAAGGTCTTTACAGTTTTTTTCTCATATAACTTTACAACCATCTGTGTTTATTGTCAGATTTGAAAGCAGGTCTCTGTTTCTTGGGACCTAGAATTAGCATTTCTGTTTTTTCTGAGTTAAAAAGTAAATAATTATTTATATCCAAAACACAGGCTTCCAGGGTGTGCAATTTTGGGGCTCCTCCCTTTTTCACTGAATTGTACAGCTGTGTGTCATCAGCATAGCAGTGAAAGTTGACACTGTGCTTTCGGATGACATTACCAAGAGGCAACATATATAGCAAGAACAGTAGCGGTCCCAATACAGAATCTTGAGGAACACCAAAGCATACCTTTGATTTTTTGGAGGACAGATCATCCACAGATAGAAGTTAGAGTTGTCATTGAGCAAACAATTTTTGTTCCAAACATTGAATCATGTGACCATTTCTGCTAATTAAATTAAAAGAGATGACTATTAAACCATAATGAAAGGTAAATAACAAACTATAACAAAACACAATCAATATTATACCATTTACAACATAATCTCTTAGGACTTGGTGCATGAACAAAGTCAAACTAACCAAGTATTTACTAGAGTATAACTAGAGTATTGTTTTGCCATGAAACATTTCTAATTCAAATGTAGGATTTGATACTATATTTGACAATATCATATTGAACCATTATCCATATCACATGTTTGGGCATGAGTGATAGTTTAGTTTTTATGGGAAAATATATTTAATACCATTTTGTGTACATCTTTATACAATTGTTACACATACATTTTTTTCCTATTAAATTTGATTATAATTCACCAGCTTTAAAATGAATTTACAATGATTATTTAATGTATTGGAATGAGCGCTGTTATTTTGAAAGACAAAATCTGTGTTCATGTTGCTGCATAATATAGTGTTGCTGAAAGAACCAAGAGGTTGGGGTTGCACCTGGAAGTTGAAGCTTCTATGGGGAGATTCTGAGGCTAACAAGGCATGATCTTTGCTGGCATTCCAGAGACTCCCATTAATTTTAGGGTCACTTTCACAGCGAATAAATTTACATCTGAAGCGTTTAAAGAGTATTTGTCAACTTTTTTTTTCCTAAAGAAACAGGACAATGTATAAAAAGCTCCATTAACTTGTATCTCACGTTATGGCCCTGTAGCAGCCGTTTTTGTGAAAATATGCTAATTAGTGTGTCATAAGCACACAACTTTCTGTCACACAGTAGAGAAATTACCGTATAGTCCAGGAGAAGCTTGCAGGCAATCGGGGGACGCGAAGGCATATGAAAAGCATTGGAACAAAATATTTCAGCATCGTTTTGATGGACTTTTGTGAAAATATCTTAACTATTGTGTCATAACCATGCAACTTTCTGTTGCACAGCAGAGAACTTACCGTATAGTCCAGGACAAGCTGATAGGCAATCGGGGGACATGGAGGCATACAGTCTAGAGTGAAGCCCTTAGAGAGTCCAGGTAAAGCCTCAAAACAAAATATTTCAGCAACAAATACGGCTGCTACGGGGTCATAACGTGAGATACAAGGTAATGGAGCCTTTTATACATTGTCGTGTTTCTTTAGAAATAAACAATGGAAAAATAGAGTCTTCAAACTCTTCAGATGTAAATTTATTTGCTCTCAATGGCCCTCATTTATGAAACGTGCGTACGCCGATTCTTACGCAAAGCAAGGGATTTATCAATTTGAAAGTGATCGTAGGCTGCGATAAAATCTCACGTCTAGTCTGACCTCGTGTACGCAAATTCACTAGTGTGACTAGCGGTGTTCATGGTATAACCAACCGGTTCAGTGAATTGTTGAACCAGCAATCATTGATGAATGTGTCTGCATCGCAACTACCCCATATTGCAAATTACATTTTAGAATTACAAATTCATTATATACAGCACATTGCTTTGTGGTAAAAGTGGTTTATTTTTTCCCTTTCACTTCGGGGTGGCCTAGAAAATGAGGGCAGAAATTAGGCAAACAACAATTTCAATCAAATAATGTATATATATTATTTAAACAAGCTCTTTGCCAGTCCTGTAGTCGAAGTGATGGCAGATCTGGAGGACGCAGTCTATGGTGGCTATGAAGTCCCTTTCTGGTATATTCAAACTATGATTAAAAGACAATTTTATGAGATTGCTGGGTGTCCAATTGGGCCGAATTGGGCGATTGATTGTACTGAGTCTGTAGCCACCATCCATGAATGATTACACATTTATCAATCGCAAAAACGTTTATTCAATCAACATTCAGATCCTATGTGATGCCAGGATGTTTGTTCTGAATATGGTAGCCTGATAGCCGGTTGGGACGCGCGTTTCTATTTTTCTAAACTGCAGCATTGGAACAAGGCTACAGGAGGGCGCACTGCATGGCTGGAGTCATCTCCTCGGCGAGTTACGCCCTCGTACAATTATTATAATAGTTCTACATAGTTCTTTGGTGAAATGATTGGATGTGATTCCTCTTGGTGAAAAATGTTATGCCCTGACTGAGTACACAACACTGCTTGCAAATCCCGAAACAAGCAGGACCGCAGGTTCAACAGTGCGGACACACGCACACGAACCACAGTGGAGTGATGTATAGGTTTGCTCAAGGGCAGTTAGCTCTGTCTTGGGTAAGCGGGGTGGGGTTGGGGTTTGCTATACACACCAGAGCAGGCCTGCAATATAATTATGGCATGCAGGGTTCTCCACGACATTGCGCTGGAGAACGGTGCCATTTAATGAAGATCAGTGGCCACTTACCTGGTTAAAAGAAATGGAATACAATATCTATTGTTTACAAGAAACACATTCAACAGCCTTAAATTAAGTGTATTGGAAAAAGGAATGGGATGGGGAAGCCTATTTTGCCCATGGACAAAGAAACTCGAAAGGGGTGATGATATTAATTAAAAATAATACTAATATAAATGTTGAAAATGTCATTTTAGATTCTGAAGGTAGATGGATCATATTAAAGATGGTAATTGACTTGAAACAGATATGGCTTATTAACCTATATGGTCCAAATAAAGATCATCCACTATTTTTTAAAGAGATATATGAGAAACTATTACAAT
>JACXGM010022397.1:0-16877 GCA_016801145.1 Umbra pygmaea | reverse complement strand
TTAGGCAGATGTTACAGCTGTGGGACTACTCTCCTGTCATTAATACGCTGTGGTCTAGTCATCAACAGAATATTAACGGATTGAAAGGGGAGAAAATTTGATTTTGGCGTGACATTTCTTGCGTGTGCGTGAGAGCGTGAGATTGATGCTGAAAGCGTGAGTGTCACGCCAGATGCGTGAGAGTTGGCAACCCTGCATAAACACAAATGACATAAACGCCCAAGTGTTTTTTTGTCCAGTTTCACAAATGTATCAGTGCTATTGACTGCACTCATGTTGCCATAAGGGCACCGAATGAGAAAGAAAATGCTGTCATTAATCGTAAGCATTTTCATTCCATCAATGTCCAAATAATTTGTGATGCAGACATGTTGCTCACTAATTTAACTAACCTTTCCCTAACCGTGGCAGACTTTCGCGATAAAGCGTTAGATGCTTTTTGGCATCGACTTTGATGATGACCACTTTTTTAAATTTCTAAAAGGATTTTACTAACTTTGACAAGGGCCAAATTGTGATGGTTAGATGACTGGGTCAGAGCATCTCCAAAACTGCAGCTCTTGTGGGGTGTTCACAGTCTGCAGTGGTCAGTACCTATCAAAAGTTGTCAAAGGAAGGAAAAGCGGTGAACCGGCAACAAGGTCATGGGCGACCAATGCTTGTTGATGCAGATGGGGAGCAAATGCTGGCCTGTGTAGTCTGATCCAACAGACGAGCTACTGTAGCTCAAATTGCTGAAAAAGTTCATGCTGTTTCTGATAGAAAGGTGTCTGAACACAATGCATCACAGTTTGTTGCATATGGGGCTGCTGTTTTGGCAGAAAAAGGGGGACCTATACAATATTAGGCAGGTATATAACATAATGTTATGTTTGATAGCTGTTTTTTTGGTGTTCCGAAGGGCTTACTTTCATTTGAACGTCACTCCCATTTGTTTGGTGGAAGGGATGTTCAGTTCAGTGGGGTGTATGGGGGTGGGTTTAGATAAAACTAAAATATATTGTGCATTTTTATTTTACATTTTTGACATTATTAAAAATAAGTATGTTTCCACACCTGTGACCTTTGATTTTATTTAGCATCTATGTATAAATTGTCAATGAGTTTCATAGCTCTTGAGATACCCTGCACATTTCTTCCAGGGTTGCACTGACTTTGCTGGGTACTGAGCTATAGCGAAAGCACAACAACTGTCAAAGGACCTGCAAGATACCGAGTGACCTAGGTTCGGCCCACACCTGTCATCAATCTGTATCCTCATTAGTAATTAAGCTGCTTATTAAGGCTAGTGCACCCAGTCTGCAGCCTGTGTTTATTGCATCTGTGCGCTCTCCCTCCCGCACAGCCTCCAACTGTTCTGTGTTGTCCTGGGGGAGTGTTGGTGCTTCGTACCTACTCATTGACATAAATGTTGTGAATAAAAGTAATATAAATATATATATATATATACAAACAAATATATCCAGATATTGGCATTTCTAATCAGTACTGTTCAAAACCAATGGGCTGCACGGTTGAGTTGCCAGAAAAAAGTAATGTATCAGCACGCCTACAAATGCAAAACAGCAGAGGTGGAGAGAGTTCACAAGTTTTGGGAAGTCCCTACTCAAAACCAAAATTATCAGGGAAGGGTGTTAATATCTTTTGCCGGTGACAATGATTAATTACTGAATCATTACTCTTTCTATTTGTTTTATAGGCCAATGTTAAGATATGATCTCCCTTTACCTTATCAAATTGGTCTTAATTATGCATTCCCAAAAATTGTGAACTCAGAGTTACTCAGAAAAGTACCTGTACTCAGTACTTTGTCCACCAAACAGCTCCTAGACAAGCCTCAAAACTGCTAGATCAAAGTAATTACAAGTGATAAGACAAATTCTACTTCATAGTCACAATCATACATACTATGATTGGAGAGGAGTCAACAAGACCTATGACAAAAAGTACCCCCTAAACTGTAAAAAGTACTGGTAATTCATTGCCAGTACTGTTTCTATAATTTTTTCTAAAATCAGCTCTGAATGTTAATGGACATTTAATGTTTAAAAATTATTTTCTGTTAGTCTTAAAGGAAATGTAGGTTAAATATTGTAAAAGGTACTGGTATATTTGTTAACTTTTTACCATGTTTTTACCAAACACTTTTTTTACAGTGTGAGGCATGGGGGTAGATCTCTGATGGTGTGGGGGTGTGAGCATCAGCAGCACAGGGAATTTAGTCAAAATTCATGGCAAGATGAATGCAGCATGTTATCAGAAAATATTAGAGGACAATTTTTATTAATCAGCCTGAAAGCTGCGCATAGGACAAACTTGGACTTTCCACCATGAAAATTATCTAAAACACAAGGCCAAGGTGACTCCTCAGTGGCTATAGTAGTAATAAGTAAAGGTTCTGGAGTGGTCATCACACTATAATGACTTCAATATCCAATTTAAGTGAGATCTTAAACATGCAGTTCATGCAATACAACCCAAGAATTACAGGACCTGAAAGTGTTTTGCCAAGAAGAATGAGTATGTTTTACCATCTGAGAAAATAAAGGTACTCATCCGTAAATATTACAAAAGACTGCAAGCCGTTATTGATGCTAAGAGGCAATACACAGTAATAAGAACTAAGGGATATGCAAACTTTTGAATGGGGACCTTGTCATTATTGTCGTTATAGGTATGCTTTGTTTAATGATTAAGCTGTTCTGTGATGCTTTATAGTTTAATTCCAAAGTAAGGTAAGGGTACCCCTGGGGCTACATGCATTGATCTTAGGGGGTTCAACGCTTATTTCAATATTCAAACTGGTCTATACGTTTTAGTGATGATTTCTTTTCTGAATTGCCTGTCAAACTGTGTTTGTACCTGTTTGATGTACCTCATGTAAGCTGGCTGCATATTGGGGAACTTCCCCGAAATGGTGAATGTAGACAAATGGATTCAGCAACACTTTTCTGCCCAGCCTGCAGTTAGCAAATTCTCTAGTTTATTTTGATATAATTTTTTGTGCATTTTTCCAGATTTTCCTCCCTTCCCAACTCCCAATAACCCTGCTTTGCCGGCAGCTCCGCAACTTCTTGGACAGATCTGTGGGATGATGAGGGGTGCACACATGGTTCATCTGACCAAATGTCGCCCCAGCCACAGAGTCTTTTCGCAAGGAAGCCTTTATACAGATCATGCACGGGATGATTATGTTCACTGACTATCCTTCCACAATTGAATTTACAGGCACCCTACCTGAACACAAGGAGTCGCTGGAGAGCGACGTGGCAGGATGGATAATCTGACTTATCTAACCCAAATTGTGAGCAGTGCTATGCTAATTTGTGCTTCCTTGTGCAGGATACCTGGGGAGAGTCCAAGAACCCATGGTCACGCTCAAACCCATGACCATAATGATGTAGACTGTCCTGCAGTGCAGCGACTTACCCTCTACGCCACGCGGACTGCCCTGCAGTAACCAACATCTGAACTAAAGAGCCTCATTGAAATTATGGGTGGTCTTATGAAAATGCTATTTAATCAGATGTCAGATTTCTGTATCGGGAGGCATGCAGAGTAGCTATATAACTTGCTCGGTTAAAATGCTGTTTGCGACCACGTACCTGAGAGATTGGGTTCTCGCCCTCACCAGCATAAAGCTATATGAATCTAAACTCTACACAAAACATCACAGAGTTGTGTGCGTCCTTTCAAGCCCAATCTTCTCTTCTCAATTAACAATTTCACTCAGTGTGTGAGCTGATGGTAAACGCCTTTTGAATGGACAATGGCTACATAAAGAGCAACGTGATTGGTAACTGACTTTGTCTGTATGGCCGTGTAGTGTGTACAGTGTACATACTGTGTGTGTGTTTTTCTTTGGCGTGGTGGGGGGCATTGTCGCTGACCCTGGTGGATGTTAAATATCTGAGGGGGTACAGGACTGTAAAAGGTTTGAGAAACACTGGTGTAGTGTCATGATATTTTGGGATGAATATTGATGTAAGCAGTCCTCTGTGGTCTCCAAGGGTATATTCTTATCTTACACCTACCAGCCTATTTGCTTCTTCAGAGAAGTGGATACACAGGGTGGGGGGTCGAAATGACCACACCCTCTCAGACTGGCACGGACACAGACTGGGTGTGAAGAGGGATAAAAACCAATAACTTAGCAACATGACAGTCATTGAATCGATTATTTTATGTTCTCCCTATAAAGGGAGGAATGATGAATTATGCTTTGATGTGGCATATTTTATGTTTCACTGTCTACAGGAAGATATTCGCTGGCTGGCCACACAACTTAGAGAGAACCATGGCCAACTGTCTAACCCTGTAACGATTTTCCATTGTGTAGTGTGGAGACAAATGCGAAATGAGAAAATAGAAAGCTATCAGTGTTTTATTTGCGAAAACACACATTCAAAATATGGACGCCTCGAGTTGCAAAACAGATATGGATATTACTTGAAACAGAATATAACACTAACAACAAAGATTCACAGCAAAAAATATCTGACAGTGGACATTCACAAAACACACTCTAGAAATGACCAATGAGCTTTAGCTGGGTGATTAATGACTAAATGCAGGTGTGACAGAAACAGAAATTGAATGACATGAAAGATCCACGGTGTGGTGCCCAAGCCCCATGAATGGAAGTCAACTGACATATCTAAATATATATGGGAGACACTGAAGTGAAATAATTTCAGGTCCAAGATTATTATCATAGAGACCAAAGCTAAGACTGAAACTATAAATGTAAAAACATTTTCGTAAACTGAAATTAAATAATTTCAATATATTATTTCATTTCACCAAAACAATAGATTATTTTTGCACTGCTGGTTTTCTTCTAAAGCTAAGCAGGGTCAGGCCTGGTTGGTCCCTGGATGGGAGACCAGTGCTGCTGGAAGTGGAGGGCCAGTAGGGGGCACTATTCCCGCTGGTGTAGAGATCATTCCCAATGCGCCAGGGAAGTTAGGGGGAAACCTGCCATGCATAGGCTGCTGTCTTTTCGATGGGACTTTAAACAGGTTTCATGACTCTATGTGGTCACTAAAGGTCCCGTGACACTATTCGTAAGAGTAGGGGTGTTAACCCTGGTGTCCTGGACAAGATTTCCAATCATATCATCATGGCAACCTAATCATCCCTTTCTCTCAATTGGCTTATTCTTTCCCCTCTCCATTCCGATAAAATATCTTGTTTTACATAGTTCTTGGAGTTCATTGTTAGCAAGATACTACAGGCACATTCATGCCAAAGTGTGTTGTTAGGATACTTATAGATTATACTGCATGGTTTGTAAGTCCCTAGTTACAATGTGGTATTTGAGTTCTATTATGTTTTTGCATTTGTGATGCATTGTTTAGATTCTAGAAGCTGTATTGTGATTTTATGCCTTGACTGGAATGAATGTTATTACTTTGAACTAGCTGTACCGGTTTCCAGGTTCATCCCCATATCTCCAGTGGAGGTATAGGGGGCACTGTTAGCCTACATCCTCCAGCCCTCAAGTCATCTATTAACACACATATATCCCTGTGTTGAGAGATTGTTTCCTAACTCCATCTTGAGTCCAGCCATAGGGAGTAACATAATTCAGCATAGAGTGGCATCCCTGAGTCAGCCCACCCATGCCATATTTGGATTCTGATTGCTGCTGTTGGGGGAGACATTATTCAGCGTACAATGACGCTCCCTCTGACCACATGCCATTATAGTGCCTGAGCCATGACAAGAGTCATTATCTATCTAAATTTGAGCCAGGTGACTTCAGGGCCGTGATGACATCACACACGTACATTAATATGGAGTCAGATTTACAAATATTATTTCATCCACAAGGTCACCAATTCTCTATGCACTCTTAACATTCCCATCTATCGCCTCAGTTACATTCGCAGTGGGGAAAAGGGAATAGTTTTTCCCACTACTACTACAATAATGATCAATCAGTATCATAAAATCACACTCACTATGAGTAGTAATATAAACGTGAAATGTGGAAATGTTTTCTAACAAAGTATAACCAGATTTAGATTTTGATAGATTAGGATCCCAATTGTCTAGTGCTAAAAGCAACAACTACTCTTCCAAGGATCTACAGATCAGCACGGGTGGGCAACTTTGTGACAGCAGAATATTCCAGTAGTTCCAGCAGCAAGAGCAACATATTTAATAAGAATACTTCAACACTGCTGTAGATTTATGAGATACACTTTAATTGAAAAATACATGAGGGAAAAGCCTGCTGTTGCTTTGAGACACTGTTGCTTATGGCCTAGCAGGAGCACTAGGCCTACATCATACACAGAACCCAAACACATATCTTATTTAGCTCACCATCTGTAACACAGGTTAACTAGGCACAACAAGCAAGCATTTCTGGAGACCCAAATAGTGCTTTCCAGTGTAGTGGTATATTATATAGATGCTGTTGTAAATATGTGGTAGGCTGTGTCTATCACATTAAATGATCCCTCCAGACCCCTAAACACCCCCAAACCTTTGTGCCAGTCATGTTTTCCACAACAGACACTAAAAACAACTTTATGCATTTTGTAATTCCAAATCTGGCATTAAAGTATCTATCCATAGTATGCATATTTTACCCCACTGATGTCACTGTGCATTTTTTTAAAAACTAGAGTTAGATTCAGTGCCATTGTTCAGTTCACTTTCTGATCTTTATTTGTCCCAAGATGATAATCACAACACCACAGTCACACTTTAAATATTACACACCAACACTGTTTTCATTGTCAAAACAGTACATCTTTGAAATCTGTAGGACTTAGTTATCAACCAAAATAGTTTTTTTACAGTACTGTTTTTTAGAGAGAGTAGCTGGCATATATTCTTCATAGTCAAAGTAATATTGAACAACATTATCACAATCATCCATCCATCCATCTTCATCCGCTTATCCGTGATCGGGTCACGGGGGCAGCAGGTCCAGCAGGGGACCCCAAACGTCCTTTTCCCGAGCAACATTAACCAGCTCCGACTGGGGGATCCCGAGGCGTTCCCAAGCCAGGTTGGAGATATAATCTCGCCACCTAGTCCTGGGTCTTCCCCGGGGCCTCCTCCCAGCTGGACGTGCCTGGAACACCTCCCTAGGGAGGCGCCCAGGGGGCATCCTTACCAGATGCCCACACCACCTCAACTGGCTCCTTTCGACGCAAAGGAGCAGCGGCTCTACTCTGAGATCCTCACGGATGACTGAGCTTCTCACCCTATCTCTAAAGGAGATGCCCGCCACCCTCCTGAGGAAACCCATTTTGGCCGCTTGTACCCTGGATCTCGTTCTTTCGGTCATGACCCAGCCTTCATGACCATAGGTGAGGGTAGGAACAAAAACTGCCCAGTAGATTGAGAGTTTTGCCTTCTGGCTCAGCTCTCTTTTCGTCACAACGGTGCGATACAATGCGTGTAATACCGCCCCCGCTGCGCCGATTCTCCGACCAATCTCCCGTTCCATTGTTCCCTCACTCGCGAACAAGACCCCAAGGTATTTGAACTCCTTTACTTGGGGTAAGGACTCTATCACAATCAATAGCAGTCAAATTGTTATACTCCCAACTTTTAACATCAAAAATTACCAACCACTCAGCGCTAGTGTCACGGTGCTCCGTCGACGGGTGAAATAAAGAGACATGCGCGAAGGATATGCAATAACGTTGTATTTATTAAAGCAAAACGGACTCAAAACAAATACTGTCTCGAGGGGCTAAATCCAAGAATATAATTACAGACATAAAGCGTACATGGAAACATGAGGGCTAAATACTAAACAACTAATGACTGGAGTAGGACCTCCAGGTTCGTGGCCAGGAGGGGCTCAGGCGTGGGCGACGCAGAGCCGGCGGCCATAGACTGTGGCGGTGGGCAGACTGCTGGAGGCTGTGGGCAGACTGCTCGAGGCTGTAAGCAGACTGCTGGTGGCTCCAGCTCAGGGGGCGTGGACCCGCTTATGAGAGCAGGCATGTCCTCCTCGTTGCTCTCATAACTGGGGAGGTCGGCCATCTTGGGGAGGGCGACCATCTTGGGGAGGTCTGCCATCTTGGGGAGGTCCGCCATCTTGTGACGGGAGGCCCTAAGGGCAGGAACAGGAGGCCTAGGGGCAGTAACTGGAGTCCTAAGGGCAGTAACTGGAGGCCTAGGGGCAGTAACTGGAGGCCTAGAGGCAGTAACTGGAGACCTAGGGGCAGTAACAGAAGCCCTAGGGGCAATAACAGAAGCCCTAGGGGCAGTAAAAGAAGCCCTAGGGGCAATATCAGAAGCCCTAGGGGCAATAACAGAAGCACTAGGGGCAGAAACAGAAGCACTAGGGGCAGAAACAGAAGCACTAGAGGCACTAACAGACGCCCTAGGGGTATTAACAGAAGCCCTAGGGGCAGAAAGAGAAGCACTAGGGGCACGAACAGAAGTACTAGGGGCACTAACAGAAGCCCTAGGGGCACAAACATAAGCCCTAGGGGCACTAGTAAGGTGGTTTAGTGGGCTAGCCCTCAGACGGGGGACCCTGGTTGACGGACCACTGCTCTGAACCTGAGAGCCAGTGAGAGAGCTAACCTGAGAGGTGAGGTGGCTAACAGGAGAGTGGGAAACCCTACCTAAGTGACTAGCCCCCTGGAACCTGTCCATAAGGAGTTTCCAGGCCTTCCTGACGTCATCCCGGTAGGTATCTCCCTCAATCTCCTCATCCTCCTCGTAGCAGCCGTCGGTAGCCTCCTCCCCCTCCATGTGGAAGCACTCCTCCTCTGAGTTGTCGGCTTCCCACATGGAGGCGAATCGGACCCGCTCCACAAGCTGCTCATGCACAGCGATGGAGGAAGAGCGAGAGCATACAGCCAACCCCCTCCTGAAAAACGTCCCTCCGTAAGAGAGGGGAAATCTCTCCTCGGCCCCGTAGCAGGTCCTTTGCTGTCTCATGTCTTTGGGTCGTTCAATCTGTCACAGTGCTCCGTCGACAGGTGAAATAGAGAGACAGGCGCGAAGGATATGCAATAACTCACGTTGTATTTATTAAAGCAAAACAGACTCAAAACAAATATTGCCTCAAGCGGCTAAATCCAAGAATATAATTACAGACATAAAGCGACACCACAGGAACACGTAACAGGAACATTGAACGACAAGGTGTACACGGAAACATGAGGGCTAAATACTAAACAACTAATGACTAACACAAGACACCTGGGAACTAAAACACTGACGTAACCAAATAGACAGAACACAAAGCAATGCATGAACCAGACATAAGAGGAAGCCAAAACAAAACACATGAGGGAGCACACTAGAGACACTGAAACACACAGGGCAGGAACTCAAAAGTACATGAGCACAGGAGAAATACCAAAAGGGAAGTCCCTGTCTCAGCCCATCCAGGGCTGGACGTTACAGCAAGTATGAAGTCTGCCAAAATAAGAAATAAATAAATATATGCATCAATAAAAATATTTATACCTAAAAATATTTATACCTCCGCCGTCTGGCCCGCAGCTGCTGCCTCTGCCATCCGGCCTGTTACTGCTGCCTCCGCCGTCCGGCTCCCTGGTGCTGCCTCCGCCCTCCAGCCCACCATTGCTGCTTCAACCCTCCGGTCCGCTGCTGCTGCCTTTCATCCTCCGGCCTGCCGGCGCTCCCTCCACCTGCCTGGTTTCCGCCGCTACGGTCTTCTGCCGCCTGGTGTCCTGTGGCGTGTTTGCTGTTTGACGCCTCGGGAGCTGCGCCTTGGGGGGGGGGGGTTCTGTAACGTTCCTCTTCCCTGAGAACTACAGCTTCCCTATCAAAGACTGCTCAGAACTACAATTCCCATAACTCAAACTCAATCACCCAAATCCTATTCACCTGCTTCACTCCACACTCCAAATATTCCAGCACCGGCCTCAGTTCCAAGATGGCTACCAGCCTCAGTTCCAAGATGGCCACCAGCACCAAGTCCAAGATGGCCGATCACAAGATGGCCACTGGCCCCAGTTCCAAGATGGCCGATCCCAAGATGGCCACCGGCCCCGGTTCAAAGATAGAAACCATCATGAACACATTGAGGAGAGACCCAGCAGTGGATGGAGACTATCGTAAGTGGATGAACCAAAGCGGCCAAGCGCTCAGTGACCATCCAGAACTGGTTCACCAGTTCTTTTCGTGGAGAGACGGTTTTAGGTCACTCAAGGAGGAGGCTGAGACGTTCCTATTGAAGCAGATGCTCACCCGATCCTCTCATCTACTGACCTGGTTGGAATCCGCAGTGGCCCCTCATGAACCTCGGTCTTCCTTCGGGGGCCCTCAATGTCCTGTTAGGACCCTGAGAGCCCAGGTTCGGACACCGATAGGTTGGGTGGGAAAGGTCTCCATCACGCCCAGACCACCAGAGGTCTCCCTCACTCCCAGACCACCAGAGGTCTCCATCACTCCCAGAACACCAGAGGTCTCCATCACGTCCAGACCATCAGAGGTCTCCACCACGCTCAGACAGTCAGAGGTCTCCACCACGCCCAGACCGTCAGAGGTCTCCACCACGCCCAGACAGTCAGAGGTCTCCACCACGCCCAGACCGTCAGAGGTCCCCACCACGCCCAGACCGCCAGAGATCTCCACTACGCCCAGACCGCCAGAGGTCTCCACTACACCCAGACCGCCAGAGGTCTCCACTACACCCAGACCGCCAGAGGTCTCCACTACACCCAGACTTGCCTTCTCCCCGAGCCTGAGCCTTGCCTTGTCCCCGACCCTGGGCCTGCCCTGCTCCCTGGGCCTGTCCTGCTCCCAGTGCAATTGTCTGCACCTGTCCCTAATCCTTTGTCTGCCCCTGTGCCAGTGCTTGTCCTGTTCACTGAGCCTTCCCAGGTCTCTGAGTCTGCACCAGTGCCTGTGTCCACCCCTGTACCCGTGCCAGCGTCCGCCCCTGTCCCCGTGCCAGCGTCTGCCCCTGTCCCTGTGCCAGTGTCCGCCCCTGTCCCCGTGCCATGGGCTGCCCTTGTCCCCGAGACTGCCCTTGTCCCCGAGCCGACCATGCTCCCTGAGCCAGCCCAAATGCCCCTGCATTTTCCTGCTCCCGTTCCTTTGCCTGTGCCAGAGTTGTCCCCAGTCCCCATGCCCTTGCCAGCCCCGATCCCTGTGTCTTCCCTGACCGCTGTCTCTCTGTCTAGGTCTGTCTGTGTTTCTGTGACTGTCGAGGTTCCTGTACCTGCTGTTCTGGTGCCTGTGATCACTCCGCCTGCCTGAGAACTACATCTTCCCTATCAAAGACTGCTCAGAACTACAATTCCCATAACTCGGACTCAATCACCCCAATCCTATTCACCTGCTTCACTCCACACTCCAAATATTCCAGCACTTCCCAGTTCCTCTTTGCGAGGTATTGTAAGTAATACACCCTTCTTTACTGAGCGTTTGAAAATATCTGACTATACCTGACCTGAATATATTTCTGATTCTGTGTTTATGAATTTTGGATTACCCTTCTGTGCTTTTGCCTTGTTCTTGTCTGTCTAACTATATACCGAACCTGTCTGTCCGAGAGTCTGATTTTGTGTACCGAACCCTGCATGTCCGATAACCGGAATACCTGTCTCTGTACCTGCCTGTCTGAACCTGAGTACCTGTATCTCCCTTTTCTACTCCAAGTGGTGTGTGTTGGTTCCTGGAGGAATAACGGATTACAGCCTGCCTCATTCCTATTTGCTTTGCTCCGTCCTACTCAACTCTCAATAAATACATTACTGGTTTTACATAATCTTGCCTAACGAGTCCCGTCGTTACAGTATTAAAACAGGTGACAGTAGGCTGAAATTGACTGGCTGTTGCATCCGCAGGAGTGCAAAACTGCACTCTGTACCGGCTGTCAAATCAAGAGAGAGAGAGTTCCTCTATATTTAGATGAGGAGAAACCCAGAGTGAGTGACGTACACGGGGAGCGACAGATAAAGCGCATGCACGCTCTATAGCATAGTCCCAAAAACAGAAGAGATTTAAACAATAAACAGGTTAATGTTTTCAATTATCACATCGTATATAAATTGGAACTGACAGTTTAGTAGAAATATTAAATTGTATTAGAATATGTTGAAATACACCTTCAGAAATAGCATGTTGCCTTTTATTGCACATTCTGACAAGCTATCGAAAAGGTATGGTCGAAGATACAATACTTTCAAACTAACTTTCAAGAAAGCATGACAACAGAATATCATGCTTTCAATAGAAAATACTTTCAGTAACTAAAAACACTCACCAGCCATTTCATAACATACAACTTGCTAGTATCCGGTTGGACCCCATTTTGCCTTCAGAACTGCCTTAATTCTTTGTTGCATAGATTCAACAAGGTGCTGGAAACATTCCTCAGAGATTTTGGTCCACATTGACATTATTGCATCACATTCATCATATTTTTCTGCAGCGCATCCATGATGTGAATCTTCCGTTACACCACATCCCAAAGGTGCTTGATTGTATCAAGATCTGGTGACACTGGAGGACATTTGAGAACAGTGAACTCATTGTCATGTTCAAGAAACCAGTTTGAGATTGTATGTGCTTTGTAAAATGGCGTGTTAAGCTTCTGGAAGGAGCCATTAGAAGATGGGTATAGTGTGGTCATAAAAGGATGGACATGGTCAGCAACAATCCTTAGGTAGGCTCTGGCATATAAACAATGCTCAATTGGTAGTAAGGAGCCCAAAGTGGGCCAAGAAAATATCCCACACACCATTATACCACTCTCCAATTTTTTATTATCTAAATTTAGTGGACCCGTGCAAATTGTAGCCTTAGTTTCCTGTTCTTAGGTGACAGGATTGGCACTTTGTGTGGTCTGGTGCTGGTGTTGCCCATCTGCATCAAGGTGTAACATGTTGTGCATTCAGAGATGCTCTTCTGCATATCTTGGTTGTAATGATTGGTTATTTGAGTAATTGCTGCCTTTACTGTTGCTATATAGAATAATTGTTTTCTATATTCTTGCTTCAGGTGTAGCCTACTGAATTCAACCTGAGGACTGGCGCTGCCCTGCGGCGACATACAGCAGTAGCATGTGTCCTTTGTATCTAGTCTGTTATGCTTGAACTAGTTGTGGGAATTTGAGTATCCAAATATATTCGAAGGGATCTGTTCAATTGGTTGCTAATAATTATGCTTACCCTTGGGACTGTTGTCAACCCAACTCATCTCTCAGACTGCAGTACAGTCAGGACTACCTCATCCAATGCAACAATCCAGCCCCTTGGACCCATCGCGATGGAATTCCACCAGAGATTTGCAGGTGTCGGTCTGCTTGCTTCGATCTACAAACAATGCTGCGGGTGAGGATCTGTGGCCGAGGCAGTGGAGCATACAGAAGATGTCGTGGGCCTGTCATCGGACTGCGGGCGACAGCAGCGGACTGGGTGAGAAAGTGTGGCCGGAAGGGAGTGCGACAGAGGCTATGCAGAGTTGGATTGCGCCGTCTGCCACTTCCCTCTGTTATCCTTGGAAATGTGCAATCATTAAGGAACAAAGTGGACGAACTGCAGGCAAACATTAAATGCATACTGCAGTATAAAAATGCTTGTGTCATGAAACTTTGACTGAGACTTGGTTAAATGAACATGACTTGGGCCAGGATCTTGAAATCTATGGCTTTGGTCAGCCTATCCGGTTTGTCAGACACAGCTGACTGGCAAAACACAAGGAGGGGGCGTGTGTCTATACGTCAACTCACGCTGGTGCAAAACTATCATAATAAGATAATCTATCTGTAGCCCACATATAGAACTTTTATCTATCTCACTGCGTCCGTTGTATTTGCCAGGAGACATTCCCCAACTTTTCATTACACTGGTTTATATCCACCCAAGAGCCAATTCGGCATATGCTGAAGCTGAAATTACCAAACTTGTTAACCGTTTACAAAGCAACTCCCCCATGCTCCGCATTTTATACTTGGCGATTTTAATGTGTAGTCGTAAGAAACACCTTGGGCACTTTTATCAATATGTAAGCTGTCCTACCAGACATGGCAAAATCCTAGGTCTGTGCTACATTACAGCTAAAGATGCCTACAAATCTTATGCAATGGCACCCCTGGGGTCTTCTGACCAAAGCTGCATCATTTTGGCCCCGATCTATCAATCAGCCCTTAATAAAGGAAAAGTTGTGCACAAAGAGGTCCCTGTATGGACAGATGGCACTATTAAAGAATTGAATGGTTGCTTTTATAGTACCAATTGGGATGTTTTTATGGAGTCATGCACTGATCTAGATGTACTAACTCTCACTGTGTCAAATTATATCAGATTTTGTGAGTTAATGACTATTCCCACATAGATAATCACATTATGTAAGCATTAACACACGACAGACTGTGCATTGCCAGGGAATAACCGCACACCTCACTGAGTGTCTTTCACTGCGGAGGTGTGCGATTATTCCCTGGCAACGCACAGTCTGGAGTGTGTTAATGCGCTTATAAAACGGTTGCCAACATTTTATTTGTGAAAATTAATGTTTAAATTAGTATTTTTAGCGAAAGAAAATGGTCACGAGGCGTGCGGTTATCGGGAAAAGTAAACGTACCCCCCACCACTCCTTTTACTGTTGCCATGTTACTACGCCACAAATTAAGTATAGTTCCTATCAAACTGATCATTTAGATTGTTTTTAAAAAGGTCTGAACACTTATGTACAGTTTAATTTAATTTAAATGGCATTCGTTAGCCAGTTTGATTTAGTGATGCATTTTTTATGCTATTCAAATGTTTAGGTGATACAGACCTTACTGTCAACATCAATCAGCCTGCTATAGCTACTGTACTGACGACACTAACGCAGTCAAGCCAACATCTGTGCAGTTTTACATTGCAAGCGCGTTTCTTTGAATTTTGTTTCTGGATATTTATATACATCCATCAAAAGCCACATTGTGCAATCTTGTCTGGAAACGAAATGTTATGAAAACGGACTTCCATGTATTATGCAGGTGCTGTCATTAACAGGCTATAATTAATAAAACTATTAGTATTCGTTCCTGGTTATTAGATAGTAAAATACTTTAGTATTTGTACTAACTGCTGTACTGCAGTTACGTTGTATTCTTAAGTATTTGACCAACTGGTAGCCTATATTTTATGAGGTGTCAAGGATTATTAACTGTCTGTGCGTAAAAGTGTTATACTACTCTGCGGCTTGAAGTAGATGGTAGTTTCCAAAATTTCAATATATTTATAAATGGTCAAATCTAAAATTTCTATCCTTTCTACATTTCTCTCTGCTGTCAATTTTAAATTCTGATCTTATGAGTTAACAGAGAAATACTGCGAGGGTAATATCTGTTCCATTCCATAGGATAGCATCTTTTCCAAGGAACAACCTGGTGATATCGATTTTTTTAAACATCATAAATATATCTTCCAGTGCCCCCTGAATAGATTGGCATACTTTGGGCAAAATCAGCACCAATCACCGTAATCGTGAAAAAAGCCTAAATGAATTAATTAAGCATGTGAATAGCTATAGGTAAATGCGAAAACTAATTTCTACTAGTTAATAAAATGTTTGCTTATGTTTTTGTTTGCATATGTGGTTTAAACACCTTTCTGTACATTACCTTGGAAAAATTAACTCATTGTGTAATCCACTATAAGTTTTGCACAGAACATCTTTTAGCCTATAAACTGTTCACTTGACACAGTCGTCCGCTGTCAATTTGCGGGATTAATTTCAGGCGCATTGCACTTGAACATAATAGCGTTCGTCATCAGATAAATTCAGTTAATTTAATTCGCACTATTTTTACAAATAATGTAATAGCACACATAAAATGTGTTATTAGCTAATATTAGGATGGTTTCAACGACAGAGGGATAGAGATCATTTAATTTGCTAACAAGTGTAGGAAAACAATTGTAGGCTATCTGCCTCAACAATTTACAGAAAATATATATAAAACATAGGCAGAACAATAATTTGGAAGTTGGTGTTGAGATTTGAAGCGAGAGGAATTATCCGCCATGTTTTCTATTTTGTTCAGCTCTTCAGGGGGGCGTATTGATACTTTTTGATTACATACTAAGCAATTCAGTGAAGAGGCAACATTCTACAGTGCGGATATCAGGGAATTGTCATAGGCTTGGAATGCAATTTTAGCCAATCAAATTGCAGATATCACCGGACCCGTTTTATAAACCCCAATAATAAACCCTGGGTCAAAGTCAAAGTGGTTTATTTATCATATGCATTGACTAACATACATCATCCTATGCAGAGAAATTCTTTTTGACATGGCTCGGCGATTCTATGCAGTGGGCTTAAAAACAAGAATTACAACAATATAAGAATTTTGAAATAGTAATGACAATAGTAATAATAATAATAGTAATAATAATATTAATAAAACGCTATGAACTGAGCAGTGGTCTGGAAAATGTACAACAGTAGAAGTAGTAAATGTTATAGAATTGGCATGGAAAATTTGCTTTTAAAGGTGCATTTGAATTCTGCTACATCAGATGTAAAGAGCATAAGGTGACCAGAGAGTGTTTGTGATCAGTGTCTGTGTTCCATGTTGAGCAGCCGGATGGCCTGTGGGAAGAAACTGTTTTTAAGTCTGGTGGTCCGTGCCTTGATGCTCCGGTAACGTCTACCAGATGGCAGTAGTGAGAAAAGTTCACGGCCTGGGTGGCTGTGGTCTTTGATGATGTTTTTGGTTTTCCTAAGGCATTGCTTATGGTAGATGCCTTGCACGGAGGGGAGGCAGCAGCCAATGATGCGCTCCGCTGACTTCACCACCCTCTGAAGGGCCTTACGATCAGCAGCGGAGCAGCTGCCGTACCAGGCTGTAATGCAGCCTGAGAGGATGCTCTCAATGGTGCACCTGTAGAAGTTTGTTAAAATCCTGACAGACA
>JACXGM010022396.1:0-16739 GCA_016801145.1 Umbra pygmaea | reverse complement strand
TTATATTTAACAAGGAAGCCAAAATGCTCCCATACAGGGGATTTAAATGACGCGGGACGTCCAAGCTCCCCTGTTCCTCCGCTCGCCATGACCATGCTGTGAGCGGACTGAACATGCGCAAAACTTTTTTTATTTCAGTAATCAATCCGCGGATCACGTGTGTGCCGAACCGAAGATATTGATCCGAACGGATCACGGATCAATGACGATCCGTTGCACCACTAGTTATTATGTAACCATGGATAATGTAATCGAAGCTCCCATCTGCCCATTCTTTAGTAAACATCAACCATTTACACTCTACTATTACAAACAAACATACTACATGTTTACCACTGTTACTAAGAATTCAGTTTCTCAGAGAGGACATTTATTTTAATGCAGTTAAGTTAATCAGTGACTTGGAGGTGGGGATATGAAATAAGGCTAATAAAGCAAAACATCGTTGTCAGTTTACTCAGCATAACTGAAGAACATCACATAGGAGTCTTTCCGGAGCATTCGGTGTGTTTCAGTGTGTACCTGAATGTTGATTAAATGTGTGAATATGCAACTATTTACAACAGTTTGTGGTCACATAAAGCAGGCAAATATTCTGGAAAAGCTAAAGCTAAAATAATAATCCTCATAGGATTAACAGTACCAGAAGAGACCGTGATGGTCTGGTTCTTCAAAATTAATTATTTTCAGTAGAGGTCGACCGATTACGATTGTTCAAGGCCGATACTGATTAATCAGATGAATATTTTTATTAAATTTACAGTCATGTATTTACGCAGTAAATCATATTTAATAATGGATGTAGTAAAACATGTATTGTAAATAACTTTGCCTATTAAACCTATTTTCTAAAACAAACATTTAGTCTGTGCATTTTAGTTAACCAATTACTAACCAATTGGTTTTGGTGCCGACAACCTGAGCAAAGGCACATCGATGACATAATTATCAGACACATTTGATACATATCTGGTTTTGTCTGATTATAATCATAATAATATATTATTCAATAGAAAATGCTAGTTAGAAATCACAAATTGGCTTAGATTATTTTGTTACTCAACAGAACAAATGTATGGAAAAATTGCAGAGTGAGCGATTTGCAAAGACCACAATTTAAAGTTCAAATCGTGCCTATTAGGGAAAAGGGAGAGAGGCTGGTGCTTTTTTGTGCAATTGTCTTTCCTAAATAGCCTAACAAAGCCCAATAGTTTGTGACAGGTAGTGGTTAAATGGGAGAAAGACCATGTTGTGCGATGTGATGTAATTTGTTGTAGACTCAACCCGATGAGGATTACAACTTGCTTGCTTACCTGCCTGCATCACAGTTCTTTCCCCCCGGCAGTTTACCAGCTGAACGCAAGGATTGATATTCCGGTAAATTTGTGTCTACATTCACCTGAAAGTCTCATCTGGCTTTAGTTAAAAAAACAATTGCCTAGATTTACATGTGAGAATACAATTTTCAAAAGTTTAACATGTCCTAGTAATAATGAGATTGCCTACAATTTTAATCTGAAAAATGTGCATGGGACACAATGATGCCCTCACTTACTAATAGTAGTTTCTTCAGTGCAGATAAGCAATCTTTAGTGAAAACTTTCATATTTTCTATGCAAATTATCATTGTTTGACATGAAGATGTATAAAGATCATGCAGTGAAATAAATTGCAGTGTTTCACAGTTTGCTATGTGCTCACCAAAAAAAGACGTTTACAAAGAGCCGTTCGTTCGCAAACGACCCATCACAGCTTTTGTATGCTGTGTCACGTGCCCTGTGTGTGCCGGGTGTGTCTGTCTTTTCCACTGTAAGATAGCAGGAGAAAGCAGTCTCCTGCTTATACTGTAGTCTACTTATTTCAATGCAAATGCAAATACACATTATGTGTACACCAATGGTAGAGTACAATTTACAAGTCTGAGTCACCAATGCTCGAGTCCGAGTTGAGTCACGAGTCATCAAATCTCAACTCAAGTCCGAGTCCTGGACTTGTACTACATTCCTTATGTCAACCCAAAACTAAACATCTGGAGTTGCAATCCTCTCTTGCTAAATCTCAGGTTACAGTGCCATGCTTCAAGAATATGAAGAACAATGAATCCAAATGGTATGGCTTTCATGGGAGGGTTGTTAGGAAGAAACCTCTGCTGAAAAAAATTATCAAACTGCACATCTTAACTTTGCCCACATCAAAACCACTATATTTTACAGAAGCCCAACACCGGCTACTACCAAAAGAATATCATCGCTACATTCAAGCATGGTGGTGGGGATGCAAACATCTGGGCTGCTTTCCATCTTATGGACCTGGATGACTCCACATCGTTCAAGAAACCATGAATTCTAATGAATGCTAGCAGATTCTTGTACAGAGTGTCAGGCAACTAGCTAAGACTGGGCCGAAAAGGGGTCTTCCGACAAAGGAATGACTCAAAGTATTCAAGCAAATCTACCAAAGAACAGCTCAGGAGAAATAAGAGGGGTTTGGATTGGCCAAGTCTTGACCTTAATCCAATCTAGATGGGGTTGCCGGACCTGAAGTGGACAGAACATGCCAGACACCCCTCAAACTCACTCAATTGGCTGAGCGCTGTAGGAAGGTAAGGGCAAACATCTGAAAATGTCAGAAATTAATTGGTGGTTATAGGAGACATTCACTTCCAATTTATTGCTGCTATTGAAATAAGGGGTTCACATATTTTATCAAACTTATTTTTGAGATCAGAATTTCGTTGAATTAACAATGAAAATGTATCATACGTTTTTGTTTGTGTCCTTTTTTTGGAATGTCTTACGAACTGGGGATTAGAAAATTTTTATGAGCATATTTTATACAGAAATCATGACCATCCCTATAGGATTCAAACTTAAAAGCAGCAATGTACATTGATA
Organism: Umbra pygmaea; assembly: GCA_016801145.1. Taxonomy (NCBI): domain Eukaryota; kingdom Metazoa; phylum Chordata; class Actinopteri; order Esociformes; family Umbridae; genus Umbra; species Umbra pygmaea. The sequence goes on along the minus strand of JACXGM010022396.1, from coordinate 13,845 downwards.
ATTATTAGGGACTCTTTTCGGCTTAACAGTGAATCTTGAAATTGTGAGTACCCTATAGCTTACTAACTAAAATGCCCAAAGAAGTGAATTGTCCATAGGAAATAAAAAATGGGAAATGTCCTAACCAAGTGGGCCTTTGAATCCATACAGCCATTAGTTCACTTACTCCAATTGATTTTGTAGCCAGAGGTACCAAATACAGCAGAACTATCAAGCTTAGTATTGCTGGTCTAACAGATTGAGTAATAGTCTTAGAGAATGTCCTCTGCCAAGGAAGAAAATCTGAGCAGCAGCCGCATGAGAGCCGCTCTTACACGCGTGTACACACAGACATGAGTCATTACTTCCCAGTAAGAACGATAATTTACTGTAAAGTCCTTCTGGAATTATGACAACATTTCCCAAAAAAGCTTTTCATGAAACACAATTTGGAGATAGGTGTGGTGGTGGTAATTATTGCAAAATCAACAAAACATGCAATTCAAATACGGGTTTAAATCTTTGTTAAGCTTTTTAGAATGGATTTAGACTACAATTTCTTCATTCTGACACACTGTGCTGCCATGACAACTGGGGCATTAAACATCCTTTCCTGCAATGTAAAGCAAAATGAGGGATGCTAACACACACACGATTCACAGTTTGCAATGCCAGACACAGAGTTCCGAGTAACACATCGCATTGCTTCAATACATAGCATCTGTTGTCATGTACGAAGACTTGGACAAGCATGAGCCTTTTTTGTTTTTATTGTGGTTTACGATTTGTGTGTTAAACACACAGATTGAGTATGTTGTGTTTTCTCCAATAGCTTGAATTGAAAATACATATTGTCTGGAATGTTTTTTCTGTTTTTACTGAAGGAGCAAAACGGGAGCGAACTTTACAAAATGTGCATTATGCTACAGAAGTATTTTGTTTTCCGTCATTGAGCAGATGAACTTATCTGCAGTGAGTAATAAATACACTCACCTGAAGGATTATTAGGAACACCTGTTCAATTTCTCCTTAATGCAGTGATCTACTCAACCAATCACATGGCAGTTTATTCAATGCATTTATGGGTGTGGTCCTGGTCAAGACAATCTCCTGAACTCCAAACTGAATGTCAGAATGGGAAAGAAAGGTGATTTAAGCCATTTTGAGCATGGCATGGTTGTTGGTGCCAGACGGGCCGGTCTGAGTATTTCACCATCTGCTCAGTTACTGGGATTTTCACGCACAACCATTTCTAGGGTTTACAAAGAATGGTGTGAAAAGGGAAAAACATCCAGTATGCGGCAGTCCAAAAAAATGCTTTGTTGATGCTAGAGGTCAGAGGAGAATGGGCTGACTGCTTCAAGCTGATAGAAGGGCAAATTTGACTGAAATAACCACTCGTTACAACAGAGGTATGCAGCAAAGCATTTGTGAAGCCACAACACACACAACCTTGAGGCGGATGGGCTACAACAGCAGAAGACCCCACCGGGTACCACTCATCTCCACTGCAAATAGGAAAAAGGAGGCTACAATTTGCAAGAGCACACCAAAATTGGACAGTTTAAGACTGGAAAAATGTTGCCTGGTCTGATGAGTCTCGATTTCTGTTGAGACATTCAGATGGTAGAGTTAGAATTTGGCGTAAACAGAATGAAAACATGGATCCATCATGCCTTGTTACCACTGTGCAGGCTGGTGGTGGTGGTGTAATGGTTTGGGGAATGTTATCTTGGCACACATTAGGCCCCTTAGTGCCAATTGGGCATTGTTTAAATGCCACGGCCTACCTGAGCATTGTTTCTGACCATGTCCATCGCTTTATGGCCACCATGTACCAATCCTCTGACGGCTACTTCCAGCAGGATAATGCACCATGTCATAAAGCTCCAATCATTTCAAATTAGTTTCTTGAACATGACAATGAGTTCACTGTACTAAAATGGCCCCCACAGTCACCAGATCTCAACCCAATAGAGCAAACTTTGGGATGTGGTGGAACAGAAGCTTTGTGCCCTGGATGTGCATCCCACAAATCTCCAAATGCAAGATGCTATCCTATCAATATGGGCCAAGATTTCTAAAGAAGACTTTCAGCACCTTGTTGAATCAATGCCACGTAGAATTAAGGCAGTTCTGAAGGCGAAAGGGGGACAAACACAGTATTAGTATGCTGTTCCTAATAATCCTTTAGGTGAGTGTATATGGATACTGTCCTAAATATATCTATACATATGCTTTATTGAACAGGAAAGTGGTAAAGATAAAGAATCGTTTTTGCAAGGGCAGTAGGCTGGATTCAAACCCATGCTCTGGCAGGGCATTTTATACTGGCTCTCTGTGGGAACTATGGACCTATTGTCACATTTTCCTCTGAACCAGATAAACAAGTCAAGGACAAACTACCCTGATCATCTGGTACCCTGCATGTCCCTGTTGGCTAAACAGCTTAATCGAAGGAAGGCTGTCCTTAGCATGGAAAGAAGCCGCAGGGAAAGCAACTGAGGTGAGAGAAGGTTGCCTCTTTCACGTTCAAGTGATTCTTATTAAAATTCCACAGCATTCTGTGCATGGTAGCATCTGTCAAGACAGACCTTCAGCTGAGAAATAACGTCTCTCTGAAAAGTCATGAAATACATAATTATTCCTGAACAGAAACACAAAATAATTACCTTGTATTTCTATGGGTGTGTAAAGTAGTTAGAAAGAGGTTGACACTAACTGTACTTACTGAAGTACATCTTGTCAATCCAATCCCCACGCCTGCTCAACCAGGACATTTTTGACAGCACACAAGGACCACAATTAAGCCTGCAGACATCAAACCTACCACAAGTTGCTACAATGCGGTGCAACAATACCCCTGTCCAGCATGCTGTGGTGCAGAGCCAAGCTTAGACCACTGAGACATCCAGCAGCAAATTCATAAAGCATTATAAAAATAAAGACCTGTAAACACACATTAAGTGGGAAGAAATATTAAAGGAACCAAGTTCTACCCTGTAGCATCTGTTAATAAAAGCTATTTTGTGTCTATAGCAGAATCAATGTATTTAAGACTCTAGATAGGTTTTAGAACTGGCTAACTAGATATACAAATAGCAAGTTTGGAAATTGAGATATAAATTATTCAAAGTGAGTTACGGGAGTTCATTTGTAACTCGAGTTTAGTTGGCCACAACCTACCAACAGGCACTATTGTGAACTTCTAGGTTAAGCGGTTGTTGGTCACAATATTTGTTAATGTCAACACTATCGAAGAAAAATAATTGTGGACAATTCAGAAATTAGATAATGTATATATTGTTGTGTTTTGTTACACCTTGGGGAGAAGTACAGTTGTGCTCAAAAGTTTGCATACCCTAATTGGGAATAGATGTACCATTTTTTATGAAAACAAAAGTGAGCAGGCAAAACAATTAGTTTTTATATCTCATGGGATTCATATTTAACTGTGGGTCATAAGAGAATGGCACATTCATGGCAACAAATAAAATAATAAAATGACCCCTGTTCAAAAGTCTGTATACCCTCAGATGTTAGTACGATAGGGGACTGTGATGGTCACTCCAAAACCTTCACCTTTTTCTGCTGTAACCACTGGAGGGTCAACTTGGCCTTGTCTGCCAGTATTGTCCAATAACATGCTGCATTCATCTTGCCATTAATTTTCACAAGGTTCCCCATGCATTTAGAGCTCACACACCCCTAAAACATCAGTGAGCCACCACCATGCTTCACAGTGGGGATGGGATTCTTTTCTCTCTAGGCCTTGTTGAACCCTCTCCAAACATAGCGCTTATGGTTGTGAACATAAAGCTCTATTTTGTTCTCGTCACTCCAAATTACAGTTTGCCAGAAAAGGTGAGCCCTCTCGGGCAAGGTGTTGTCAGGCATATGGTAACTGGGCTTTTTGTGGAACGGATGCAGTAAAGGCTTCTTTCTGGCAACTCGACCAAGCAGCTCATTTTTGTTCAAGTATCGTCATATTGTGCTCCTTGAAACAATCATACAGTCTTTTTCCAGAGCAGCTTGTATGTCTTCCAAGGATGCCTGTGGGTTTTTCATTGTATCCCGAACAATTATACTGGCAGTTTTGGCAAAATTTTTACTTGTTCTACCTGACCTTGGCTTGGTATCAAGATATCCCCGAATTTTCCACTCCTTAATATGTGATTGAACAGAACTGACTGGCATTTGCAAGGCTTTGGATATCTTTTTAAATCCATTCCATTCCCAACCTTATGCAGTTCCACTACCGTCTTACACAAATCTTTTGAATGTGCTTTTCTGCTCACCATGGCTCAGAATCTAGTCTGCTCAGTGCATCCATGTGAGAGCTAACAAACTCATTGAATATATCTACACAGACACTATTTGCAATTTAAAATGCCACAAGTGCAGGAAATTCAGAGCCATTAGGGTAATTTCTGTTATCAGTATGGAACAAAGGAGCCAAACAACTGTGATAATTAATGGCTTCATATGATCACTATCCTTCCATAAGAGTCAGATGTTTTGCATATTGTCAAAAGAATACAGAAATTTCATAATTTCTGCCAGGGTATGCAAACTTATGAAAAAAAATATATCTCAAAGAATGCACTCAGGAAGACTGACCATGGCCTAAAAAGTTGTTCTAATAAAAATCTTACCGAAGCAAAACTCTGCCTTTGGTCTCTGCTTAGTGGCATTGCTGACCTAAGGAAGTACACAAAAGCCACAATTAATGACAAGTTTTGAATGTATGTAATATATCATATTTTCATAAAAATCTGTTGCACAGAGGGTGGCCAAAATTCAAATTCTTCAGTAAATCTTTTACCTTGGAGATGTAGGTGAGTTTCAGTGAACCGACGCAGTCTGCACCAACTGGCAGGTTCTAAGGAACAAAGACAATGGGGAACTGATTATTTTAATTATTTATTTAACGAGACCATGAGACAAATTGTTAAAGATTTTTTTTTTAAACCAATTATAACAGCACATAAGGAATAAACATTCCCCAATGAGATTTCCTAACAAATGTTCACCAACAAGACCCAATTCCTTAATTCAACCAATAATAGCTTTTATAATATTTTTCAATTAGGGCACAACCATTAATTATACAGTTGATTTATCTAATATAAAGTCAAATATCAAATAAGTACCAGGCCAGGTTACAGGAATAAATGGCAATATTAGCAGATTAAGCCTCAACACGGTAAATTACTATTGAATAAGTCATGATTAGTCAGAAATGACCAAGTATGTATTTAGGCTTATTTAAAAGCAATCAAATAAATTAAGAGCAAGCAAGCAATGAAAATGATATTAAAGGTGCTATTTGTAGAATTTTATCCATACTGGAACTACTTCCCCTTTCATGTGAACCACATGCAAACCACTGTAAATAACGCATTTCTTGACATTTTAAAAATCTCAAAATAACAATGCAGTTATTTGTTCAACACAAAAGCATAACCTAAAATGCACAATTTACATCAAAATCGGACCTTAGGGTGCACATTGAAAAACACTTTGGAAGCACAATTTGTCATGACATTGCAATTCCTGTTTAAATGTAACAATAAGCACTGCATAATGTAGGAATATTTGTCCCATTTAACTCACTTATTCAGTTAAAATAAAAAAAAGGAATAAAGCTTGTACTGCTTTCGTAAGCTAGTCAATAAAAGAGAAAGTTGTTCCATTCACACTGCTCAAAATTCAAGTGCCCCTTTTTAGAAAGCCAAAATATTTGTCTTTACTATGGCTAATCCAACCTGCAAACTCATGCACATATTACTGATGCAAGAGCATGGAAGTCAGTTAAAAAGAGTTGTAGACGATTTGTAACAGACCAATGCAGCAAAACAAGTGGTTATAACCGAGGCTGTCCTATTGTAATGTAATAATACGACATGTGCTATTTTAATGTTTTTTTCAAAATAAAGCTGGACATGGTTTTTTAATATTAAAGATTTTGTCTGTTAAATTATTTTCATGACGGACTTCATCCATAACCACCGGTATCCCTGTTTTTTTAAAGAACCGTCACAGCCCTATATAAATATAACTTAATGTTATGATAATAAAATTATGTTATGAAAACCATTACTATAAAATATAATGTGGAAACATCTCTCATCTTATGCATTTGAGGTGTTTCACATGATCCACTTAGTGAGATGGAGGGAACTTTAACTGATAATGACAACAAGATTGGTTTAGTTTAGACAGTTTTTTGATTGCGCTTCAGATTTAACATTAGAGTCTATGAAATAATAATTGTGAATCATGTAAACTCTCCAAACAAGGCAATAACAAGATTTATTTCTGCACAACTCCATTAACCTTCTGCGAAGATGTTTTGGTCAGACATTGGTTCTGTTTAGAGTGCACATGTCCATGTATAACTATAAGAGCTGTTTTCAAACACTAATCGTCTTCACTAAAAGTATTTTAGCACCTTGCAGTTTGTGGAAACTTAAACTTATCTTAGTGCAATTTCTACAGTGAACAAAACTAATAAAATAGAAGTTAATCATAAAAGATTTGATGTTATTATGCAGTGGCCTTGTCATGCAGACTTTGTCACATTACCTAGCTTCAGCTAGGAAGTCAGTCTGTAAACACCACTACAGTACACACTTACTTCCACATTCAACATGTGCATACCGTACAAGCTATTAGCTTTACTCTTCAAATCCAGTATTGTTTATCACCTGAGGGTTATCCATATACCAGACCAGACTGCCTAGCATGGTGTCCAGGATGACGTAGCGCCGAAGGAACTTCCCACTACTCTCATTTTCTTCGATGTCCAGGAAGCCACATATGCGGTTTTGCCGATCCACATAAGGCATCTCAACGCCAGCGCATCCCTTGGCCTAGGCGGCCAGGTAAGAGGGGGCCAGGTAAGAGAAGAATCTGGTAGATAGTGGATAGTCTGTAGGAAGGAGAGGGTGAAGTAAGAGTTGCAGTTTAATGCATTCTGGCAAGCTTTGCCAGCCTCTCCAATATTCCTCCACCTTGTACTGGCTTCTGGGATCTTGTGTCAAACCCTGCCTGCTTTTTCCATCACCCACACAGTTGTATTTACAAAACACACCTGGAGCTCAGTCATCAACACACCAACCTAGTAAGCCATCTGATTATTAGTAAGCTACTTTTTACCTCAACACTAAGTAGTCCTTCAATGGACATCTCCTACTTGTTTAAATGATAATACTGATTTCAGCGCACACATTTGTTATGTAATTATTTACATACAGTATGTAATGGTTTCCTCTCTCCACTCTTTCCTTTGCATATGTCTGCTACTTTGGCTTCAACTACATTCAATCACTTTGTTAACCCTGATAAACTCTTTGTTGCAGAAATCAAGATGAAGTTTGCAGAGCATTGTTACTTTATTGTGGATCATGGGCCATAACGGACAGAAAACAACAACAACGTTTTTTAACATTAGTGCATGAAAATGAGTGCATTGACAAAATAGGAGAAAATAATCCAGATTTCTCTCAGTTATAAGAAATAGAAGGTCCTTCATGCCTTATTTCAAATCACAACAAAAGAATATCAAACTCAAATTTCTAAATCCTCTATTGAGGTGAAACAATTCCACATTAGCATATGAGAATTGGCAAATGAAGGTCTTTCTGGCAATGAACTGCCAAAACTTCAAGTTGAAGGAATTGGAGTCAAACAGTCCTTTTTGAGTCCAACATAAAGGACCCTTTCTTTCCCTCTGCCTCAGACTGAGAAGCTGGGACACGAGCACTCTGTGGGAGGATAGGGTGAAGCTGGGACAAACAGCCTATTTGTTTTGCACTGTGTAAAGCAATGACGACATCAGGGGTAGCCCTCTCATTCCCTGGAGGCATTCCAAAGACACGCCCAAACGCTGAGACGCTACACACAACACGATATGGGATGATCTGGAAAACCGGTGTTGAAGTGCGTATGATTTTATAGTTCCAACTAGCCAGACCTGTTTCTTGGTCAAGAGAAAATATCATAAATACTACAACTAGGAAAGTATTTGTCCTGGTGTGTAAATCACTTGCACAAGCATATCCTCCCTTTGCCCTTGCCATCTTCATAACATACATTCCCAGTTGGATTTAAATCTTAACATTTTATTTTGGCTCTGTATCTTATATGCATTATGTAAGACAAACTACAGGATAACTAACACAGGGTATTTTTGGTGTACTGGAGAGGCAGCGGCTGGACAGCCCACAGAAAGGGAGTGGTTTCGCCAGTGGTGGCCACAGACAATTGCTCTCTCCTTGCCCTTCCTGACTGGATCTTCTTCGGTTTTGCATTTTGCAAGTGTATAAGTTACGAAGTCCCAGATTTTCTTACTGATATCCCGGCAATCTTCCATCCCAGGTTTCACAGTATTACCCAGACTGCTGGGTGATCCCAGGCCACAACATTTAGCAAATTACCATGACAAGGAGTAGCTGACTACATTTTCACGAGCTCGAGGCAGACACACTATCCGAAGGGAGAAACAGGAGATTCATGCTTTACGCAAAACTAACCCAAAGCCCTTTTCTGACTTCTCTAATGTGCAAAAAGCTAACATTACAACGCCCTTTCTTATTAATTCAGCCATGTACCAAACTAGTCATTTACACACACAGCATAGTGTGTTCTCTGTAACTGAATGAGTTAAAACAATAAAATGATGAACAATCTACATGTACAGTACAAGTGAAGGGCAGGATTTTTTTAAGAAGCAGCTACAAATGTTTTAATAGTTTAAACTCCAGTATCTATTTGTAAATATCACAGGATTTGACCTCCCAAGTTGATGAATAGATTTTAATAATGAATAGATTTTAATAGTTTAAGTATGCAGTTGAAGCCTACACCCAGTGGCTAGATTCCTAGCTATACCATTCTAGTAACTGGTCAGTTTGCTTTGTCTACAGCACAGCATATATTTTTCAGGGCATGGATTCTACAATGTGATGGAAACATTCTACAGGCTGACACAATGACATCATGAATTACTACAAAATTGGATTGCATTCTGGAGTAATTCTGAGAATATCCCATTCCATCTCATCCTACATACCGGTATATGCATCCTGGTTGAATTCTCAGGTTTATTTAGGTTACTCAATTAAACAAGCAGGATTTGTCCACTGGATTGCTGCAGAATGTTCTTTGTCTGCTCCATTCCCAGTAAACTTTAGACACCGTTTCTCAGATAATGGCAGGGAAACTCATACTATATAGCAATATAGCAACTATGTCCCTAAAAATAATAGCTTCTAAGTGCATAACTCCAAATGAAACCGACTTTGAAAGGATATAAAGGAATAAAGGATGTACAATTGAGCAACATCCTGTGCTTTGTGCAAAAGAGGGTGTTTTGAATTCTGAGCAGGGGCAGAGAGCGCTGACAAAACAGGGAGGACAAGTGATAGACGGCAGAGTCACCAGGTTAAAAGAGTCAGACAAGAGAAGGTCAGAGAGGGGCGCTAAGTGAACCGAATTTAATCATCAGGGTCCATATTAATTCCTAAGTGAGAGAATACATTGTCTACTGCTGGTAACCAAAAATGGACAGGCACTAAAATACAACAAAAGTTGTGATGGAAGATTAAACAACAATGGCTACGTACCATGTGACAGTACTGTAAATATAAGAGTGAATATGAACTGAAAATAAATATTCTACACTAGTCACAGAACAGGTATAATATTTCAATCTAAATCTGTCTGCTTTATTGAGTTTCTTAAGATGGGGGAATTATTACAGAAAATATTACAGTTTAAACATTTTAAGACAAATAATTGAGAAAATAGCCCAATGTATGTTTTCATATATTTCTTCAATTAAAATGTGGTTGGAGGTGATCCAAAAATTATTTTATTTATTGGCATAACTTGTAGGGCACCAAGAGAGATGATGGAATATTGGATGAGTGTCTTTGGTTGGACAAAATTAAAGTTTAAATAACAGATTATTACTTTTAAGTCGCAAATGTTCTCGTCTTTTCCAAAGGGGGTGTTGCTAATCAACTGCAAACATTATTATGTACTACACTCAGTTAGAAAAGTAGATTAGGCAAGGCAGTCTTCTGAGAAACCAAGTCTGTTAGTTAGAACATAATGATTTAGGGTATGAAAGACTTTGGCTAGATCAATAAAAAAAGATTCACAGCTATTATACTGATTATATTTTATGATGTATGGCAGCTATAGGACTTTCAGTGTAGATAAGGTACACCCATAGCAAGCACTAATGCCTGATGGCACTGCAGACAGAATATGGTGTGAGTCAAACAATTGATTATTTGTTTGTTTACCTTACTTTCTAACCTTTTGGTAGGCACGGCAGGATGGAAATGGCATATAGCAGTTTAGGTCTACTTTGTCACTCACTTTAAAGAGGTTAAACATAGCTGTGACTTTCCAATCCCAGGCGATTATGGGGAAAAACAATTTAAGGGATGGATTTGGAATATATTTCAGCATTTTTTTCTTGTTTTTGGCATGCCCAAACTTCCCAAATGGTGCTTAAAACTATAAAATTGTTCAATCCCAATTTATTTCAAAATAACAATGTTTGTACTAGAGCCAGACCAATTTGTCTGATATTATCAGTTTACCGGTATATTGGTATCTGCAATCTTCACCAATTTTTTATTGTTCTACAAGAGGACATTGCATACAATGTTATAACAGTTGGATTGAAGGGAACTGTTTCTCAGGTAGGTGTAAATAGAAGCTAGGCAGAGCAATAAAGGCCCTCAAATGCCTCCTATAAACTGTTGAATAGATTTAAAGTGGCATCCTTTGTTGAGTAATGCAAGGCAGGTATGTTAGAGCAAAGCTTTTGCTGGAATTAAAAAAGTAATGGATAATTCGAGAATAACTACCTGTGTTGAGAAAGAAATTGCATCAGTGTAGGGATTTGTTAATTACCTCCATTCTTGGCATATGTTTTTCAACCATTTATAATAATAATAATAATAATAATAATAATAATAAAAATCTGAAAAAAGGTTCAAGTAAGAATAGTGAAGAGAGTCCTGAACAGTTTTTAGCAGAAATCCCAGCAGAAAAGGGTATTTATTCATTCAAGCTACAATAACAGACAACATCCAATATCAGTTAGGCTCTAGTTTAGACAAACTTACCATGGCATTGAGATCTAGAAAACAGCTTCAGGATACTAAATCCTGAACAAAATCTTCCGACAGTATAAGCCAGGGGTGGGCAATTATTTTTGCTTGAGGGCCACATTGAGCTTTTGAAACCAAGTGAAGGGCCGCATTTTATAGCATGCATGAAAAAATAGGAAATGTTATTTCATTAAATTAACCCCGCCCCCTAAATTAACCCCACCCACGTCCTACAGAAAATACATGTTTTGTTACACCATTTCCTTGTTTGACTGTAATGTTTTTAGTTTACCAAAATATACTCGTAAGTGAAAAGTACCCAACTTTGTGACGCGATATCTCCGGCTGTCATTAATCCACATCACTCCTCATTATTTGCATTGGCCTTATTTTATCAGCGGAACCCCCTCTTTCCAACCATATTGGTACCTTGTTGGTAATGTGCAGGATGATGTCCTACATCATTGCAGCGTTGCTATTTTGTCATTTTCACGTCCTACTTCCTGACTGTAATGTGTTTAGTAAAAAAGGTAAAAGTAAAAAAAACATGACCGATGTCGAGGCGCGATAGCTCCGGCTCTGATAAACCCACATGGATGACTCAAAACTCATTATAGCATATATGGTTCGCGAGATAATCGCGATACAATCGCGCTTGGCGCTCTAATCGCGCTTGGCGCTCTAATCGCGCTTGCCGCTCTAATCGCGCTTGCCGCTCTAATCGCGCTTGCCGCTCTAATAACGATTATAGAAGTAAATAGAGACCTACCCAGCTTTGCGTGAACAGTGTTGCTCCTTGATATTGTTAGTCCCAGCCTCCGTCTCGATTAGTAGGATATGCGGTGGTTCGTTATTTGACTGTGACCGGTATGCTTTTGCCTCTATCCGTATGCTTGTGTTCCTTGGGTTTCACGTATATCTTGAATATAGCCTTCGAATGCATATTGCAGCCCTTTTTGCCTACTTCTATCACACACTTTATTTGCTGCTTTATAAAAGTTTGATAAAATTTCAGCAGGAAGAGCTGTCACAGCATAAGCCATGCTGATACCAAACCAGAGCCCATGATGAAGTTGTCGAAAGTAGCAACAGTAACTAAGGGGGGCGGGGCTTAGCCAAAGGTGAATTCCATTCATTTTATCTCCAGGATTGTTAGCTCCTCCCCATACTAAAAATGTCTGATAACTCCAACACCATTCAGTTGACAAATGGCATTCAGGTTGTCATGCGGTGTCACCGTGTTGCTAAACTAATGTTAGCCATGCAGCAGAGTGTGCACTGAGAACATGTTAATTAAATATAGCCTATAATTTGTCAAGAAAATAGAAACAGTCTGATATATGCAGTAGATAAGGTTGCTCAAGCAATCTACTGGGATATTTAGTTACCTTGATTGCAGACAACTGTTTTAACAACTTCTATGAATTACTGAATGAGTTTCAGATTTTATAAAAGGACCACTTTCAAGTGGTTAAATCGTGGTTAAATCAATTGTTTTTCAACAGAAAAAGAAATTTCTTAAAGGTATGCATTTGTAGAATTAGAGCCATAACAAGCAATAGAATAATATCTCTTTGAAGTGACCAGATCACAAACTCTGTATAATAATGTATATTTGATTTTTTTCCTACACTTCAATGCTTTCTTACACACAAATGGCAAGCACCGCCTTAAATGCGTACATGTATTAATTTTGTAGCGGGGAATGCACATTGACAAACATGGATCTCAAATCATCGCGTGCTCAATGCAATTCCTGTTAAACATGCAAAACATGCACTGCATGTATGAAATCATTGTCCCGTCTAAACTGTCTTTAAGGACATATTCTATACAATTTTCTGATTTGCATTTTACCTCTTCAGTCACCTAAAAAATTGATTTCTCATAATGGATACAATCCTCGAAATAAGGTGATATACTATTGAAGAGATGTATAACGTACACCATCAATTATCTAATTTCATTTTGACCTAAACATCGAAGGAATGTCTCACATATCGAGTTATGATAGATAATAAGATTACAACACTGATCGGTTGCCTGGATTATTATTAACTCACTGGTACAGCTATATAAAATAGCTAACGCTAGGTTAGCACAGTTCAGCTAACTAGTTAACTATGCATGGTACGTTCAAAACACAATTAAATGCTAGCCAGGTATGGACCTAGTAATTTACTTTTAATTCTATTCTCGGACCTCCTTATACATTTAATTCGTGTTGAACTTACCGCAGTCTATCTACAGTACTATTTATTACTGCTGTCCTGTACTCAAGTTTGTCTTCACGGAGGAACGCTCCTGAGATGACCACGGACGTGTCATTGTCTTCCTCTCCCTCTATCCAGCTGTGGCAAGGAATGTCTGGATCTGAAATAAAAGTGTGTTCTTAACGTATTGGCAATTGATTAGTGACGACACGATAGATACTATAGCTTCGACAATGCAATAAATTTTTCGAACCACCCCTGACTCGACACAATGCAAAGATGCTTTTCACTACAGGGACAGTCCTGTAGCCGAGACATTCCAACTGCGGTGAAGTTAGAAATATATTAAAGATTCGGACTTTGATCGTCAATAGCTCCTTAATGTAACTAGCCAAAGAGAAACAAATTACATTTTCTAAACCTGCCCACGATAGCCAACAAGCAACACTAATTCATTTCTTTGTTTGGTTAAAAGAAAAAAAAACGACTTTACAGTCATGTCTATGGCTACGTCGCGG
>JACXGM010022395.1:0-16825 GCA_016801145.1 Umbra pygmaea | reverse complement strand
TGAGTTTAACTTTTTACTGGTGAAGCAGTAACAATCATGCGCTCATCATTTTACACTACATGACACCTTCTGTCAAGCTCGGAAATTTGGATTGTGTATTGATTTGAGTGATTGAACCTCATTGTAGCTTATGTTTCCCGCAGGTAATTAGGGGTATTTGATATAGGCAAATCGTAGACACTATGCACCAGCACTGACACTAAGAACAAGTGGTATTTATCAATTGGGATTTCGTACCGGTACGTCTAAAACGGCGGATTGTTTGATTAATCCCACTTGTTTTGCATAGGCGCATTTTTAATTCTCTTCGTCAGTAGCCTACAAATGTAGGATTTTTTAAATGCAAGCTTGATAATATATACCAAAACTAGTGTTTTTTTTGCCAGTGAGAATGGGCTATTCAGACAAGAAAAAATCACTTAAATGTATAGGCCAGTTTGAATATTGAAATAGCCTATATCTACGTTGGGTTTTTTGAGTATGCACTAACATTAATGCGGGTACTCCACTTAGGCAATAGCTGGTTTTATATAATCAGCACGTGGGGGGTTGGGTGTTTAACATTTGTGTTGGGTGTTTAACATTTGTAACACATTGAATAGCTGAGTGGACATCAATGCAGGTCTGGGCGAGGGGAGATTACGTGTCACCTTTACAAAAATTATCGGGTGCGCGCTTTATGCGCTAAAATACGGTAGCTTTCAACTTGGGGCGATGAAATCACGATGCGACCTCTACATCGAGATGTCTGTCAGCCATCGCCGATGGACGATGGCATCATCTATCGGCCCAACCCTATCACACCAAATATTGATTTGATTTAGATATTGTTCAATCACTCTGCATTCTGTTAATTAACAAATTTAAACCATTAACATGTCATTCTTACATTACAGCATTTTTTCACACCTGCCTAAAACCTTTGCACCGTACTGCATATTCAATTTATAAATTCACTTTTCTGAATGGGTTTGTGCTTAAACCTGGCCAAGACTGAATGATGCGTGCTCTTCACTAAATCTAATATTTCCATATATGAATTAGGAAGGTTTTTTTGAGGGAAATCATAATTTACTAATTCTAACACTCATGCAAATTTGTTCCCAATGTTCAAAAAAGAGGCAACTGCTCTCAAACGATCAATCGCTACTAGCAAAAAAAGCTAAATTCTCTATGACATCACTGCCTAACAGTATCAAATCCAACAAAAATTGCGTCACTTAAATGAATGTCACCGTTTACAGTGTGCTTGTTTGGCTCGTTATTACTCTGGCAAACATCGATATACACTCACCTGAGAAGAAGTCAGTTCTTTTTCCTCAAACTTTAAAAATTGTGGCAATGTCCTCTTTTTGAACAACTAATAAAACAATAATAATCGGTTACATATCTGCGTATAAACTGCAGATACTGAAATATCAGTAAATTGCTAATAACGGACGATAATATCGGCCAACCGATATATTGGTCAGGCTCTAGATCTAACAAGTCCTTGTCGCTATGTTTGTATGTGGCTGTATCATTTTCATAACCGAAAACTGATCGAATCTGCTTCGGAAACCTCCCAGAGCTGTGCCGATATTTATTTGCATTCCTAGTCATGAAAGGGTGTTGTAAGCTGCAACATTCTTGAGCGCTCAGGTAGAAATGAATGTCTGGAGCGATCTTCCTTACCGGTCATTACATTTGCCATGCAGCAGGGACTTGGCGTAGCTGTCCAGGGAGCGGACGGGGTTGTCAGCAGCGTAGCGTTGCTCCGTGTCATCCAGGGTAACAAAGAAGGCAGCCTTCTCCACAGCGTCCAAGGACTGCTTGTTCCTGCCCTGTCTCAGGTAGGCCTCGCGGGCTTCTGCCCAGGGCACCCTGCCAGGAAGTAGACATACATTTGGGAAAGCAAAGAGCTTGTTAATTATTAAATTAATTTTTAAAAGTGCATAGTATTCAGTCTGTCTAAAAATTGGTTTAAGACTTGTTAATACTTAATAGCATTTATGTCCTGTTAGTATGATTTTAATCTTTAACCAATAAGGCAGGAATATGGACAGACCAAGGACACTGATGTTAGAGGGAAGTGTCACAACATGCCTTTAGACCTTGAATCTAGTTTATGGAAATGACCCCACCAATGAAAGAAAACAAACATGGAACTACCAGGACTTGTTGTACTGCAACGTTTGACATTTTAATTGTATCGCCTTTCTTGAACCACCTTAGGTAATATTGTATTGTAATATTGTATTATCTAAATGTATTGAATTGGCTTTTTGTAATCAACTTGATTTGTATTGTTAACTTGGCAAACATACATTTTATGTACTCTTTATAAGAGTATCTGCTAACTAATTTATTTGTACGCATATATACAAGCCACTGTGCTACTACTCCTTAGTGTTTTTTTATAACACTTACAAATGTATATTTAGCAGTACAAAGATCTTAATAGAACATAAGCATGTACATTTTACCATGTACTTACTTAGGTGCCAAACAGATGAAACAGCTTAACGACACACTTACAGAATGCTAAACACAACTCCATGCGTACTGTACCTGTCCCCGGCAGTGAGAGCGGCTAGGTTCTCCTCCCCTGGCTGTGGTTCAGAGGTGTCAGACAGGATGCGCTCCATCTGCTGCTCAATTGCCCTGGCAGAAAGGACGCGGCCATCGTAAAACATGGGCACCTTGAAATAGCGCCCTCTATGGTACACCGCAATATGCCTGCTGTCACGCATATGTTGAATGGTGTCTGTGCAAAAACAAGAGTAGGAAAGTCTTTTTTTATTGAGCTTTCAGATTATTTATTGTAAAAGCTGGAAATGAAAGAACTACTCTATTTCTAAACCGTTTTCTAACTTAAGAAAAAGAGAGTATGGAGGGATTTGGGTGTAACTACAAAGATTTGAACTGTTGTTTCAAGCAAACAATTTGGGTGTTTTATATAAGGAACACACAAATATTTATGTAAAATAAAAATTTGATCAATTTTCATTGAGAAATGAAGTTAAACATTTTTAGGCATGAAACAAAAGTTACAAATAATAAACCAGGAGGACAACAAAGTGTAGCAAGTGTCTACAGGGATAATTCACATCACTTTTGAGCTTCAGTCATGAAACATTACCCGTTTTACTTTAGGGCATGAATAGCCATTTTGAAAATTAGGGATTGAGCAAACAGCTTGATTATTGATGCCATTTGGTCTGCCCATAGACTGGGATACAGGTGCACATGTGACGTGTGAACGTTTATGTGCACCGGTATTGCACTAAATAATACAATGATAAGATACTGTTCAGTGAGTAGCTTTACACATTACATGGTTCTTTGGACTGCCTATGTGTGTTATTGAGACTGCGGAGGAAAAGGGCCCATCTACCTGTGTCTATGCCTGGGATACGACTGGTGTTGAACATACGCTCACACTGCGCTGAACACATTGGAATGGTATTGTGAAGCATGAGCTGAAATGCACAAAGGAAAATAACAAAACTGAAAAATGACTTCAGCACAAAAGCCTGCTATCTGTGGTGGGTGGTTTCTAGCAAGGGGCAAGGTGATGGAGAAGTCGGGGTAAAAGAGAGAACGACACGAGATGGAAGAGAAGAGGTTTGTTAAAAAAATATATAATAGAACGGTTGTAGGTGACGTGAAAGGGTATAACCATGTGTTCACAGCATGTTCCAGATTTAATTGATCAATATTTGTTCCTTAGTGAAAACAAATTATTGTATACCACATTTCTCGGTAAGAATAAAAAGGCATGATTGCAGGCTAAATGGGCAACAATGTGTTTTTTTGGAGCATGCTTGAGATTCCAGGAGTGGGTCACTTTCACGACACTGGCATTGAAGCACTACATGAGGGTGAGGGAAACTGGTCTGGGACAGGGACTCTCCCTCGTCTTACCACGTTCCAGGCCAGGGAGGCGGGACGTATTGAACAAACGCTCCCATTGGGCGGAGCAAAGAGGAACTCTGTCACCCAGTGCAAAAAGCTGCACCAGAGACAACATCCCGTCAGCAAGGGGAAAAAAACAGTTTTCATGTCATGTTAAAAACAGAAAGGGACATGGAGCACACAAGGGCCTTTAAGCAATTAGATTAAAGGATCGGCAACACAGAAGGTGTCAAAAGTGAAGGACATTTACTGGTTTAATCTGTGCTCTGTCTAACATTCTTCTGTACAGCATGATGGCATGGATAGCATTTCCTGCACGGGCAGCCTGCAGACTAGTGGGAAACACGTACAGAAAGTCCTAAGATAGAAGAGAGGGGAAAGTTATGAAAAAGTTCAATCATATATTACATTTTTAAATAAACTGTGAATTAATTTCAAAATTAAATATATCATCTGCACCAGATTCTTAAATATCTGAGCACAAATTTCAGCCCACACCAATACCCAGCACCATGCTATGCACTGCTGGTTCCATCTCTTACCATTGCATAGTAGTTGCTGTTGACCATGATTGGTCCACGGCCTCTCAGGTAGATGTACTCCTCCCACCAATCACTGACCTGCAATGACCCCGAACAGCATAGACTGTGTCACCTGAGAAGCTATGGAAAATATTTTTCGGCTTATTATTTGATCAAATTAGTTTAATTCACTGGACTTACGTAGTTGGTAGACCACCAGGACTTTAGTTTCAGGTACCACTGAAGTTTGGGACCTAGTCCTCTCTCAAAATCCTTGGCAAGACCCTCCATCCTGGCATACTGTTCATCGTCCATGAGCGGACGGTCAGATTCAAGGTACTAGAGATGGAAAAACCACAAATGACAGTCGAAAAACATACGATATTAAACATATTTCTAGAATTCACAACCAGTACTACTTTGTCACGTATTGTCACGCAAAATACTATGTCTCTGTGATATACCAATTATTAGCAAATATATTTAGCAAATGGCAATTGGTTCCTCCTCAAACCATATAATTTAGGCAACAGTACAGACAAATGTGTTAAATTAAGTTACCAAGAAACACAAATTATGAAACTCCTATTCATTTGGAGAAAGCCTCAGTTTGAAAAGTAGGTCATATTATACATTTGTTTATTTTGTTTAAAGGCATAGTCACATGAACTGAAATGGCACCAATGTGGTGATTATGTGACCACAGTAAGTCCCGCTCCACAGACTCAAGGAAGTGCACTATATGGCCAAGAGTATGTGGAAACCTGACCAGCACACCCATATGAGCCTGTTGGACATCCCATTTCAAAACCATGGGAAATAACATGGAGTTGCCCCCCTCTTTACGGCTATAACAGCCACTACCCTTCTGGTAAGGCTTTCCACAAGATTTAGTTGTGTCTGTGCAATGTTGTGCCCATTCAGCCAAAAGAGCATTTGTGAGGTCAGGCAATGATGTTGGACGAGAGGGCTTGGTCTGCAATCTCAATTCCATTTCATCCCAAAGGTGTTCAGTGGGGTTTAGGTCAGGGCTCTGTGCAGGCCACTCGAGTTCCTTCACACCAAACTCCTTGAACCTGGTCTTTATGGACTTTGTGCACAGGGGCACAATCATGCTGGAACAGGAAAGGGCCTTCCTCAAAATGTTTCCACAAACTTGAAAGCACCTAATTGTCTAAAATGTCTGTATCCTTTAGCACTCAGTTGATCATTCACTGGAATGAAGGGGCCTAGCCCAAACTCTGAAACACAGCCTCATACTTTTGGCCATTTCATTTAGTCTACGGTCTCCCAAAGCGATTAATAAGAAAATCTTGCATCAAACGCAGAGGAAACCAAAAAATAACTAAATCCTCTGTTAGCCTCACAGAGAACATATTTATTGTCCAGCAAAACCATTCCACAATACAAATGCAATTACAAAAATAAGCTTCACATTTTTAAACTATATTAGAAACGTCAGAAACTCATTAGAACTCCTTATTTGTGGATTCAAAATTCTCAGTACATACTTTGTTTACAAACATGTATATTCGGTGGACGAGTTCATGCTGAGTCTTATTCCAGCCATACTATGCCTTGACTTAATGCTAAATGAAGCAGAGAATCTACAGGGTACCGCTGCACTTACCACATCTGAAACCTAATCTTGTTGGCTGTAGCTACAGACCTTATAGAGCTGATGCAAAATATGTTGACATATGAAATGCTGGATAAGGTATCAACTGAAAACAGTGAAATATATATATGTTGGGAAATATTGATTAGTTTACCACAAATTGTCCACTGGAAAAAAATACACAAAATAATCAGTGGCCGATGTTTGTAACCTAACCCAGTTTGAAAATACCTAACAGAACATTCTGTAAAATGTCAGGCACATCATAATTCACTTTTTATAATCATATTTTTCCAACATGCCTGAGTAATGCCCAAAAGCTGTACCAATGGCACTAGTCTGCAATGCACTTTTAGTTGTACAAAAGTGCAATCATTATTTTAACGGAATAAACAAAAATGATAAATTTCCCAAATTGTCCCTTAAGCAAGTGTGGGCAACATACGGCCCGCCGGGAACTTTGATCCGGTCCACGAGTGATTGTTAAAATCACTTTAAAGTCGATTGACGCTCGAGAGCTTCAAAGCGTCATATCTCCTAAACCATACAAGCTAGAAACAAATTGTTGGTAACAGGAAGTTCTGCTGCAAACAATGAGGGGTGGTTTATCCATGTGGGTTAATTCGAGCTGGAGATATCAAATCTTAGGGTTGGGTACCTCTCACCAACTCTATTTTCTAAAAATGTTACTGACTGGAAGCAGGACGTGACAATTACAAAATATATTTCAGCAATGAGGTAGACCAAACCCCATAAAATCCCATTTTATATAAAATCCCATTTTATATAAAATCCCATTTTATATAAAATCCCATTCATATTAAAGAGACAGTGTACAATTTTCAGTTAATAAACACTGTGTTCTTTACAGTAAACCAGGATTATACAACATGAATTATATTAAATATTCCTTTCCTTCAATTAATTATCCATTAATATTTATGTATTATTTTCAGGGCACAACAGTAAAATGCGCTAACTATTTGTTTTAAAATGTAGATGTTTTCTACAGTGCTGAATGTTATGTCAGACATCTGTTGTCATATGCCATAAGGCCTATTTTATTCCTCTCGTCATGTAGACATTTATTTTCTCAAAGGTTTGTCAATTTTTTGGTTGAGTTTAGATTGAAATGTGTTTTTGCCTCTTCTGGGTGTGCAGGGCAGGGCTGGGGGGTGTTATGTGGCCCTTCACTTGGTTTAGGAAACTCAATGTGGCCCTCAAGCTAAAATTATTGCCCACCCCTGCCCTTGAATATAATGTTACAGAACCTTTTCAAATTGGAACTGATCTTTGAAAATTCTTTCATGCAGAATCTTTCCAGAACGTTGAGGTGTTTTGGTGTCAGCTTTTGTACTGTCCTGTATAATTCCAACTACAGGTTTTCAGTATAATTGTACTCTGGGTACTGAGATGGTCACTGCTAAATCTTGATTTTGTAGTTTTTCATGTGCACTTGGGGTCAATGTCTTGCTGGACAATTCACTTGCGCCAAGTATTTCCACTTACTGGCAAAAGTGACTCAAATGTTGGTTCAAATGTCCCACCGCTAGTGTGAATGTCAAAAGATCCATATTGCTGTATCATTTGACCATACCAGGTATTTCCACATTCGTTGCTCACTTTCTTTCTGGTAACTCTTCCAAAAAGTCACCTGGCGTAAAGAGGCCAATATTAGATTTGGAGACACCAAGAAGTTCACTAACTTGCCATTGGATTCTTCTTTGCCTCCTGAATTGTATTTCTCACTTCTTCAAATCTTTTTGCTTATCTTTATCAAATGTGCCAATCATTTTGCAGATGATTTTGCATCTGGAAAAATAAATCTAGCTCTCCCGCTGTCTGCCAAATAATAAATAATATTTTTGGAAGGAGTCCAAAAAGTTTTTTTGTGGAAATTTTTTTTTGGAATATTGCATTTTATGACTTCGACAATCGACTAGTGTGGACTTCAATGGAAAATGGGAAATAAACAAAGGTATGTACACAAACTCATTTGTTCAAATTCGCTGTGTTCACTACAAGGAATCACTGCAAATGGATATGGACTAGTAATGACATTTTGAACATGTTTAGTGGCTCAAAGCACGTTTTTTAACTTGCCCCGTAAATGCGTAATGGTTGTATACTGGAGCAAAAGGTAAACACGGTTTTGGCAATACAGATTGTTTGAGTTATTAACGCTACTGACAGCACTTCAGATATGCAAACAACAGAGCTACATTTTGAAATCGCCCGGAATTCTCCTTTAAGTGCTCAATCGACAAGAACTACATGATACTTTGCATCTAGGGTGGGAAATTAACTTTTTTGTCCACCAGCCACTGTGGACATGCCGAAATTTTACCAGCCACTTTTTCCCAAATTCAAATACATAAATAAAAATGCACTAGCATATTCTATATTGCTTCAATATATTTAATTCACTATGAATACATGTGTTATTAATATAGGTCAATTACTAAAAGGACATTTACTGAAGACAAGTCTGAGATGATTCATTTTCAGCTGATTGACGAATTGTGCTAATCTGTTAGCCAATTGTATGACCTACTACCGTATTTTAGTCAGCTACTATTAAATCACTCATGCAGCAGTAGGCAAATTCATCTTTGAGAGGTGTAAATCTTCGCTGTTGTAACTCTTGACGTATGCCAAAATATTTACACATTTGTAAATTAATTTCCTAATAATCTGTTTGTAAAACATCTGGGATTACTAATAAAAATATTGAAGCATTGGCTAAATGATTTACATTTTAGTCATTTATCAGACAGTCTTATCCAGTGTGACTTAAAGTAAGTACAGGGGCATTGTTCTTGGAGCAATTTAGGGTGAAGTGCCTAGCCCAAAGACAACAACATTTACCATCAACATTACACTTGAGAAGTTGGACATTGCGCGTGTAATTGTCTCTAGTAAAACGAAAGCGGCGTTTATCAGAATCCAATCATTATCACAGACTAAACAAGTGATTTGAGTGACAGCTAAATCATCCAATGAGCCTTTAGCATTCCGCGCTGTATGTGTGTGTTTTTCTTTTTGCAATTACATAAAATCGTATCATAATCACATCAACTTCCCCATATCTGTAATTGTACACGTTTTGTCCTCTATATTTTCTATATTGACTTAATCTATCCTACTCGGGGTTAATACTGGGAACTAAATTGATTAGTTTTTCTTCTTTACCGCACTATCTTTATGGTACCGCAGCTCAAGGCTGGAGTTCTCACAGACTAGCTCCGCGAAAACGAATCAAATATGCACCGACAGAAGTGCGTCTTTCTTTGTTCATGAGTAAGTTTCCTCATTTTTGTTTAACGCGAATCCGAAACAAGTAATGTTTAAAGTAGCCCAATAAAAAAAATGTATCATATGTTGTACAATTCACCCGCCAGAGTGGCTGGTAGATTAGGAAAAGTTACCTGCCAGAGTGAAAATCTACCCACATTTGGCGGGTGGTGGGTGTTAATTTCCCACCCTGTTTGCATCCTACCGAGCTGTGTTTGAGATTCTGGATAGATTCCAGGGAGATTGAGGCAGAAGAATACAAGAAAATGTCAAGTAGCCTACTATTATTACTTCAATTGGTGTAGCTAAAAATACATCAAATTGGTTGGACGTCTATCAGTTGGTGGTCAAATTGCTGTGCAAGCAGATTCTTTGACTCAAGCCTACAACTGTCTGTCGTCTCGTCTCTCAGTACACGCCAAACTGAAATGTTATGTACAGGACTCACTCTTCTGATGGTGTCCTTCACCGAAGGCAGTGGGAGATGCGGTAATGATGTCTGGAAGCTGTTCAACTGGGGATTCCGCATGCCTGAGAAGATCCTAACCAGTACCTGCAATAAAAATGTTGTTCTCGTCCGTTAAAGGGAAATTATACCATCAAATGTAAAATGCACTGATCGATGGGCTGATATTTGCCATAAAACCAATCATCATCAATTGTCTATTGATGTTATTGTCCAACTGGGACAACCAATACATTGACTCGTGCTGCTGCAAAAATTAAACTGTTACATTTCTATCTTTTAGAATATATTAAGTCCCACTTAAGTGCACCCAACTCTTCCAGGCATTGCTTTCCTACCAGGCAACATGTGTCACGGTTGTATCCAGCGGCGGTCGGTGGATCTTAATTTGGGGGCGCTGGCTCATAGTACTGTCCGAACTGGAGGAAACGGAACGGTATCACACAGTATCGCACATTGGGTTTGGTGTGTGGCTCACTGTTCCATTCGCCTCTGTCCCGAGCGGTAACATGAGCCCGCCCTTCCTAATTAAGATCCACCGACCGCCGCTGGTTGTATCCACTCACCAGCCAGATGCGAGTCTTCCACGACATGGTGCCGTGGCGGGCATACATCCATCCATGCCAGGAGAGCAGCCACCTGAGTGCATTTCGCATGGTGAATATGATAACCACCCAGAGCCCCGTGCCGACTAGCAATCCACCAACCAGCTGCTGAGTGTTGAACGACATGTACCTACTACAAGGACAGAGGCAAAGCATCACTCACTGGCCGTAACCGCAACTGAATTTGTATTGTTTATTTCCTGAAGTGATTTGTTAAGAGGTTTAGTCAGGGTTTTTACCTTACAGGGAGGTGAGCACCAACTTTGTCGAACAATCCCAAAGAAGGGTCTGCATGAACATACTTTGCCCTCCCCATGTAGAGCCCCACCACTAACATTAGGCCAGTAGGGCTGCCGGGGTAAACACCAGTCAATACCCCATTCTGTAGGGATAATTATAATCAGCTGAGAGGACACGATTGACATATCAACATAGTAATTGGTCGTATTTGTAATTGTACATCTGTTAATGACGTGTAACAAAGAGAAGATGCACCTTGAAGCGGATGAACTTTTTTTTCCAGGAGTGCAGGCCAGATAGGTAGATTTGTCTCAAAGCCTCATGGCTCATCTGCAGATCAATGCCATCTGGAGAAACAGTGAACTGGAACGCCACAGCCTGGTGAGCTTCTGCCATGGTTCTGACAGATGTTTTCTACTGCCCAAAAACAAAAACACAAACCACAACTCCAGTTATCACAAGATCACTACTAAGATCATATGCTGCTAGAATAGAAATGTTAAGTCTCGTAAGCTACTTACAGAAGCTAACTAGTGAGGACCCCACTCACTCGCATAACAGTAAGATGATCATAAGAACAAGTTGACTGACTAACAGATGTGCAGAACAGACTGTAAAAAAAGACGCCCTGAAACGCACCGGCGACAGCTGGACAACTGTTATGAACGCATTTCCATGGTTTCTACTTTGAGGCAGACCAAACTAACTGTGCATATCCAGGAAGAACAACTAGAAAGCAAGTTGCCCTGTTTGGTTACTTTTTTAAATGCTTTTACATATGCTTTTTGGTGTATCACAAAATACTCATTGGACAAAAGTATCAATTTATTAACCTTCCCAAATTTTTTAATGATTTAAATCAAGTTTAATGGTAAGTTGATTAAGAAAGAATTATTTACAGAAATAACCTGGGAGCAATTAGAGTTAACTGTCTTGCTCAAAAACATAGTGATAGAGGCTTCACCTTGCTGGTGTGTGTGTGGGGTGGGGGCAATTATGGGCCCTAAACAACTAGGCCACCTTGGTGCCCCTAGATATTAATTGACTGATCATGTCGGGTGCAGACTTGTGGTAACTACTGTCTCTGGGCATGATCCAATTGACCAATATAATCAGTCTATTTCTGATGAATGTGTGAGTGTTTGTATGTAAAACCAATTTCATCTCAATGTCTGAGTTTACACAGCATTCCAAATTATTATGCAAATTGGAAGTGTCATAAACATTAAATATTTTGTTTTTCAATCAAACTCATGGATTGTATTGTGTTACCGGGCTCTTTGGATCACTGAAATCAATCTTAGACACCTGTGATAATTAGTTGCCAGGGGAGCCCAATTAAAGGAAAACTACTTAAGAAGGATGTATCACAGTATTAAGCAGGCCACAGGTTTTTAAAGCAATATGGGAAAGAAAAAGGATCTGTCTGGTGTGCCCCCATCCTCCCCTGGCCTCAACACTATTGAGAACCTTTGGAGCCTCCTCAAGCAAAAGATCTAGGCAGTTTGCATCAAATCAGCAGCTCTGGGAGGGTATTCTGACATCCTGCAAAGAAATTCAAGCAGAAACTCTCCATAAACTCACAAGTTCAATGGATGCAAGAATTGTGAAGGTGATATCAAAGAATGGGTCCAATGTTAACATGTATCTTGCCCTATTAAGATGTGTTTGATATAAATATATTTTCATTTCAGTAAATATGACCTCCTAATGCGGCAAATTCAACAACTGACAATTGTCAGTTATTTACAACCTATAAAATGTTTTGAAACTCGGTTGTACATAATCATTTGGAACAGTGCATTTTGAGTTTTTTATTATTGAAAAAAATTCTGTTTTCATTGGGTTCAATGAAATTTGATTTATACCCTATCAGTTGGTGACTTGAAAATTATACTGACTATCATTTGCATTGACAATTTAGGAAAATCTGTGTAAAATATAATTTGTAACAAAATATATATGAGATAAAATAACATATCAGATATATACAGAAATACAATGTCCTGAAGCGTTTCCGTCATCTTGAACTATTTTTTTCTTCTCGAGCAACCAACGTATACGTCACGCTGCCTTCACTCAAATTGGCAGTCGCTTTGTCGCATCGCTTAGCTTTTAATAAGCTTGTCGCTCCACTTGCGTTGAAAATGAATGGCAGCCTGCCGCTTTGTAGCTGTCTCTTGTTGCAAATGTGACTGAGGGGTTAGGCTGTCCACAATAAAAGGCCACTCTAAAATGTGCAGTTTCATCACATAGCACAATGCCACAGATGTTGCAAGTATTGAGGGAGCGAGACTGACAACTCCCACACAGTGATTTAAAGCCACAACAGGGGGATTCAGCACCATGGCCAGCTCCGCAGGATACTGAATTGTTTGTGATTCCTTAGGCTGCGGAGCTGGCATAACACTGCAATAACACTGTTTACTCTTTTACCTTGGTCTCTAAATATGAAAGGCAGCCTGAATGGAGGTACACATGTGATTGATTTAATTTTGGTCATTTTGAAAGCGGAAATTGATTCAACCGTTTACAGAAATTCAAGTAGGTTGCGGTAAATCTACATTTTTGTTTTGGATATTCATATTGAAAGCGAAACATCCATTCAACCGATATTATGGGAGTACAACCAGAATTAGCTAGCCTAGTACAGTATTCTCAAAGTCTAGTTAGAAGGCTTGTGAATTAAACGCATTATCTGCATTATGTTTATCAACATTGAGGTATGGGTCAAAGCAACAATGCAGTTGTCAACAACATGTTCAGGACGCACACCTTGAAAACCAGACTCTTGCATGCAGGTTTTATCTGGCTTAACAAGGGAACCTGAGTCAACCGCCAACCCCTGTAGTTTTCATAGTGTCGATAGGACTGTCACAATTATATATTCAGCATTGTTTGAGCAGACAATTATTTGGATTTCACAATCCTATTTTTCCATCCAAATTATTGGATTTCATGTCAATTTTCCAAACATTGCAAAAAAACAAAGCAAAATTGTTGTGTATCTATCAGTTGCATGTCTCCCCTACAGGTGCAGCTGTGGGTTTGACAGCTCTGAGGTAGGATAACTTACAGACAGTTGTTAGCTGCTAACTGAGGTATTATAGTGATTCTAGGCTATTTACAGATTAGGCATTTATAAAGAACATATTTCATGTGAGGTTTTAAAAATGATTTTGTTAGTATCAGAAAGTATGTAATTGCTTAGAATACATTTGTAATTGCTTAGTCAGTCAAAGCTTATAACGTTTTCTAGCCTCAGCCCATGCCACATCTCATTTGAACATATTCTGAAATGTCCGAACTCCGAAGTGAATCAGTGGTTGAATTTGCAATGGAAATAAACTAGTGACATCCACAAGTACTAGCTTCTCTTCTGGTAAAGCAGAAATACAAACCAGGGAATGCATGTAAACAAATTCATGCAACATCGCAAAGAAGAACTCTTCTCTTGATAAGACCAAGTATCTCCATTATCTCACTCAAGCATGGCTAGCCCATAACCTCTGTAGCTTTTTGACTTTTTGACTGTAATTTTATTTACAAGCAACATGATGTCAACTGGTTAGCCAGATGCTTAAAATTGATTCCAACAAACAAATTGTGAAAGTTATTAACATAAATCATATAAAAGATAGTGTGGTTACTCACACTATTTGCGAGTTGGCTTATATGGCCATTCTCATTTATAATTTTTGAAAATATGTACATTGTACAACATAACATGCTTCTGCACATGTTTATACATTATAACTACTTATTTTTATTTTCCACACATTCAAAATATTAAACAAAAGTGAACATGGTATGTACAAAGATTTGGGCACCCTTGTCACGTATTACTTCGAAACACCTCCTTGGGCAGATATAACTGCTATCAAATGTTTTCTGTAGCTAGCAATGATTCTTTCCTTTTCTTGACTGCCTCCCCCCTCTCTTTCTTCCAGAACTCTTCGAGCTCAGAAAGATTCTTCGTTCTGACAGATGTTCAATAACATTCAAGTCTCTGTGTGCTTCCACAGTTTTTGTTCAATGGGCACAAGCCACTTTGATATAAATGTAGAATTCTAGGATGTATTATAACAAAGCACTGCATATTGTAGGGAATCATTGTCCCAGCTAAAGCTATGTCACATGTTTTAACTATCATAAAATACAGTGTTCAGGGCTTGTAAGATAGTCTTCTAAGGTCATACAAATGGATCATATGTTACCCTGGGCAAGGTCCAACAAAATTCAGCAGTGATGCATCAGCAAAGCATGGAAACTTTTAAAGAGTAGCTTACATTTGTATAGCTTCCAGTATAACTCGAATGAATGGGGAATAGACTAATACTGACAACACCCCATGTATCTGACAACATGCAGTAGTACGATACTATTACAAAGTAGGCGGGCTAACTAAGGTGGAGCTCATACTTGGGCTGACTGAAATATCTGAGTAAAATAAAGTTGTGATTACTATTTACATTACCCTTATCGCCAGTACAAACACAGGCAGAACAATGGCGCTACAAATTAGTCAATGATTACATTCTACAGAGCTTGGTTTGGTCAGTCATTTTCCTAAGGCTACCTTGTGATGAGAAAAGATTTAGGCTTCCACCGGCACTAACAGGCCATTTTTGTGTGAATTGCAGAGACTCGAATCAGTTAATTCAAATCGTTTCAACTGTTCGGTGCTGTCCTTCACAATGTGATTCAAAACAGTGAACTGGAATGCCACAGCCTGGCGAGCTGCTGCCATGGTTCTGACAGAGGTATTCTAATGCCCAGAAACACAAACCATCGCAAAAACGACAACTCCAGTTATCACAAGATCATCACTAAGATCATATGCTACTAGAATAGAAAAGTTACGTCTCGTATGCTACTCACAGAAGCTAACTAGTATGGAACCCACTCACTCGCATAACAGTAAGAAGGTCATAAGAACAAGTTGACTGAATGTCAGATGGGCAGCACGGACTGCAGAAAGACGCCCTGAAACGCACTGGGAACAACTTGACAACTATTATGAACGCAATTCTATGGTTTGTAATTTGAGGCAGAGCAACCTGTGCATTTCCAGGAAGAACAACAAGTTGCCCTGTTGTGTTATTATAACTAAAGTACTTGTTCTGGTATTGCTATGCTAAAACAACCGGCCTCTTGTAATACAATTTGCTAACGGTAACTAGCTAGCTAGCGTAACAATACCGTTACGAAGCAGATTGTGTGGAATGCTTGCTTGGTACACCGCTACAGTACATTACAGTGCTAGCTAGACATAATGCATCTATAGCTATTAAACGTAGCGCAGGTAGATATAACGTTACTAGCTAGAGAACGTTAAACAGCAAGCCAAATGTTTTGGACGACAGATTGGAATAATCGAACTCACATATATTCTTCAAATGATTCCTTTAAAAATATTTTGTCCCAAAACAGACGATATATTAACGAGAGCAAGTTAGCTGGGAGCTACAGTATGTCTGTCTGCAACAAGCTCGGTGAAGTTGTCTACGTCATCGCGTAAAAACTGTCTGACGCGTCCATGCATAGCCAATATGGTTCCACGCAGTGTATTTTGGGACCAATATTAAATGTACATTTTTATAACTATGTCTAAACCTATCCCTTATTATAGCTTGACATTGTTTGTTTTTTTAATGAATTTTTAAGAAAATACATCTAAGACTTTCCTTGTTTTGTTATTTCCAAGCAAAAAACATAATTTATGTATACTTACTTTGTGTCTTTAAGAATGTTTGCAATTTATAATAATAATAATTATTAATAAAAAAACTTAAAAAAAACAGTCATCCTAAGTTGAAATAGGTTCAAGTTTTAATAAAATTGCTAAACTGAAATATGTTGCTTTAAATATGTGAGCTCCTTGAGAAAGATAAGCTTTATTTTGAAGGTGTACTCATTACTATTAAATTGTGACGTAATCCGTTTCACAGAATATTAGTGAACGCGCACGTTAAAAACGGGAACGGAGGACGCCAGATTGGTGTGGATTGACCGCCGGGTGATTCGAGCAGGACGAGTTTCAGGGTTGGACTCGACACGAAGGGCTGTGGAGGCTTTTGGCGGATCACAACAAACGAGTTGATTTGCAGTAGTGTGTTATTGACGTTGCTGTCTCGTGGAGAAGTGGTCTTTGGGGAGTCGATTTCACGCTGTGGGGAACGAT
>JACXGM010022394.1:0-16738 GCA_016801145.1 Umbra pygmaea | reverse complement strand
GTGTGTGTGTGTGTGTGTGTGTGTGTGTGTGTGTGGGTGTGTGTGTGTGTGTGTGTGTGCGGGCAGACTGAAATGTGCTGGTGACTTGGACATGCATCAAAGCCTGGAGAAAACCCGCACAGCATCTGGGAGCAATAACGTTGCTCCTAACCCCTCATTACCACAGCGACTGGGCCTTAGGGGGGGGCAACGGCAATTTTCGAAATGCTTGTTTGCCCCTCCCTACCTCCATTCCTACTTCGTTCTGTCTTTCTTTTATTTCTCGATAAAATAAATTCCACATTGCTTTAACAGACAGTATCCATGAACATGGAGTCCACTTTGAATACTACTATTGACCTCAACTCTTGACTGCAAGGCTGAGGTGTGAGTTAACACAGGTTTACAAGCGGAAAGTGGGATCATTCCTGTGTGACTACATGTCCTTCACTGAACAACCAGGGCATGGAGATGTAGTGGAAGTGAGAGCAGGAGAATAGCTCCATTAGATCAATCTTGAATCAGGGAAAAGTGAGAAAAAAGCAATGTGAGTGTTGGTTTTGATGAGGGAAAGTGAGTGTGGTGAAATGAAGCCAAGCCTTAACCCTGAATATACACATACCCATATCCTCAAAAGGCTTCCCCACGCCCAATTCCAAAAAGGGAGAACTTTAGTTCCTCCTCTCACCATGAAGAACCTGCTCTAAACATTTAGATACACTTTTTGTTACAGCCAAGATATAGCCAAAATAGTAACAACCTGTATCACAAATAATTGTTCAGATTTTTTATTCATTATAACATGCAATGCTGCCCTTCTGTAAAAACAAGAACAGCAAACATTACAACAGCACATTATATACTGGTAATATGGGGCTATTAAGGTAGGGTACTAAAATGAGTAAAAATGCTGCTGGCAAACCTGCGGCCCTTGCATGCTATGCATAACCCTTCCCTTGTGAATGTCCAGAAATAAAACAGATCTCTATTTTCTCAGAACGTTAGAGAGTCAAGTATCATTTTTATTTGTTGTGATGTATAATTCATAGGTTTCCGTGGTACATACAAGCTTAAAACACAGCATATTCTCTAACCAACAACCATAATTGAGGTTGCAGGCGTCTGATCAACCCCAAGGATGGGACAAGGCTGTCATATCCAACATCCTCTCATCCATCATCAGAGTTGTGAAAAATACAAAGTATAATTATTAGTCTGGGTTCACCTATTTTGGGAAGTTCCTAAATAAAACCTAAATACTGTGACTAGGTAATGGTAGTTTAAAACTAACTCGTTACCAAAATTAATACTTTTTTACTAATTTCAAAGATAACTGGATAGTAATGAACTCCCTTTATCTGGTCATTTTGATCTTAATTAGGAACTTCCCAAAACTTGTGAACTCAGCCGAGCCCAGAAAAGTGCTTTACCATTGTACTTTTTACAACTCTGTCCACCATCAGGCTACGATATGGATTACATCCTATCATCCACCATCATGCTACGATATGGCTGCATAACATCCAACCATCCACCATCAAGCTACGATGTGACTGCAGAACATTCTACCATCCACCATCAAGCTACGATATGACTGCAGAACATCCTACCATGAGGTTATAATATGACTGCAGAACATCCTACCATCAGGCTACTATATGACTGCAGAACATCCTACCATCCACCATCAGACTATGATATGCATGCAGAACATTCTACCGTCCACCATCAAGCAACGATATGACTGCAGAACATCCTACCATCAAGCTACGATATGACTGCAGAACATCCTACCATCAAGCTACGATATGACTGCAGAACGTCCTATCATCAGGCTAGAATATGACTGCAGAACATCCTACCATCCACCATCATGCTACAATATGACTGCAGAACATCTTCAGAACATAGAACTGCTGTTATAGCCTACAAAAAGCCACAGGGTTTTCATCTCTGTTGTTAAGAAAGGCAGAGTAGTTGGCTAAACGTAGTAAAGAAAATCCTTTCAGGATTTAGATAGGAAAACATCATACAATATGGACAATCATAGAATGTCTACAAATTATACAGCACAAAGAAGAGAGACATCATCACAATTCATTAAAGAGTACACAATTAGAAAATAAGATCTGAAAAGAGTTTTACAGCTGTCCCCATAGAAGAACCCTTTAGTGTTCCTGGAAGAACACTTCTGTTTCCAAGCAGAACTATTTGGGTTTCATGCAGAACGCTCTGCATAAAGGGTTCTACAGTACATAAAACCAATAATGTTTTTGAAAGGGTTCTCATGCAGAGACACTTGAAGAACCCTTTTTGGTTTTAAAAGCACATGAAGGGGGAAGTTCTGCAAAAGATCCATAAAAAGGTTAGGGATCAAGAGATCCAGCTTTAACAGCATATAGAGAACAAATATGATCCCCACAGGTGCACGACAGAAGCTTCTGAATCGTTAGTGACAGAGGTGCTGTTTTCTGTAAAGGTCCAACAAATTATCTGCAGCCACAATCTAGAAACCAATGTTAAGATATCAGGGTTGCCAACTCTCACGCATCTGGCATGACTCTCACACTTTTTAGCATTTAAATAAACAAGTGTTTCCATTCTATTAGTTGTTTTTTTGCATAAATCTGGGTTTATACTAAGTAAACAAGGACTGACAAGACTCTGTAACAAAGCTAATATAGAGCCCAGTTAACCAGCCAAGGCTCAGTAACAAAGCTTAAAAAAAAAGAGGTCAGAAAACCAGCCAATGCTCAGTAACAAATATAAATAAGAGTCTGGTGAACCAGCCAAGGCTTAGTAGCAAAACTAAATTAGAGCCCAGTGAACAAGCCAAGGCTCAGTAACAAAGCTAATTTAGAGCCCAGTGAACCAGCCAAGATTTAGTAACAAAGCTAAAGTAGAGCCCAGGGAACCAGCCGAGGCTCAGTAACAAAGCTAAATTAGAGCCCAGGGAACCAGCCAAGGCTCAGTAACAAAGCATAAAAAGAGTCCAGTGAACCAGTCAATACTCAGTAACAAACCTAAATAAGAGCCCAATGAACCAGCCAAGGCTCAGTAACAAATATAAATGAGTCCAGTGAACCAGACAAAACTCAGTAAAAAGCTAATTTAGAGCCCAGTGAAGCAGCCAAAACTCAATAACAAAGCTAAATAAAAGCTAATTGAATAAGCTAAGGCTCAGTAGCAAACCTAAATTAGAGCCCAGTAAACAAGCCAAAGCTCAGTAACAAAGCTAATTTAGAGCCCAGTGAACCAGCCAAGACTTATTAACAAAGCTAAAGTAGAGCTCAGGATACCAGCCAAGGCTCAATAACAAAGCTAAATTAGAGCCCAGTGAACCAGCCAAAGTTCAGCAACAAAGCTAACATAAAGCCCAGTGAACCAGTCAAGGTTCAGTACCAAAGCTAAATAAGAGCCCAGTGAAACAGCCAAGGCTAGTAACAAAGCTAAATGAGAGCCCAGTGAATCAGACCAGCAGATTCATGCAGCTCTACAAGTCAATAATTATTTGTTCCATTTAACTCAGTCATAGGTCATTCTAACAGCCCCGGGTAGAGCAGAAAATCTAAACAATCAACACTGACCACCACCAGTTTCAAGGGTTGAGGGGATCACTTACAGCCCCCCCCCACCCACACCCACACCCACACACACACACACACACACACACACACACACACACACACACACACACACACACACACACACACACACACACACACACACACACACACACACACACACACACACACACACACACACACACACACACACACACACACACACACACACACACACACACACACACACACACACTATATCACAATCCCTGCTGACTACATAAACACATGTGAACATTCCCTTATAGCTGGGAAGGGTATCATGACAGAGTAATTCTGAGTTAATGAATGTGTGTCTGTACATCTGTAATACTCCTCAGAAACACCCGTCTGCAAACACACAAACACACAGCAGAACAAATTTAGATCCACAGTGTCTAATTTTGAGTATAAGGGACCCACCTAATTCAGCAGCCACACACAAACACAAACAAAACCAGTTTTTTATGTAGAACAATGTGTGGCAATGTGGGAAAGCTTGCTCTGAACTGTCCATTGCTGTAGTTCTGCAAAAGAGTGAATGTGAGGAGGCACATGCTTCTATGAACGTGTGGTTGAAAGGAATATCAAACTCTATAGTGGAGAGTGGGGGGAGTTTTTGAGGATCACTAGAGATGAACATGCATTGAAAGAAAAACAGACGCCACTCATTTATCTCCTCCCCCAGGGGCTGGGGAGATCATTATCCACATGTCTGAGTCCCCCTTTACTTCTTCATCTCCATTTCTCCCTCGCTATCATTCTATCTATCTATTTATCAGGTGTTTCTCTTTGGTAATGTAGTTTCTATATTTCCATCTGTTCCTCTTACCTCCCCTTCATCTTTCCTGTCCCATCTGTTTTAGGTAAACCGTTCAACCAGTGAATTGGTCTTCTTATCATCAGATTTGGTTGTTTATGTACGTAGCTATCATATGTCTGTAATCATGCTAGTGAAAGGCAGGACACACAGTACCTCCTTGCATGTGTGGAGTTAATACAATGTGTTCTGGTGCCTCAGAAACTAGATACAGAAATCACCCATAGATCAGATAAATGACTGCATTGAGAAATCATTCTTAGAACAGATAACAGATGGGATACAGAAATCATCCATAGATCAGATAACAGACTGGATACAGAAATCATCCATAGATCAGATAAAAGACTGGAAACAGAACTCATCCAGTGCCAGTATGCCGTATGAGACAAATCCTTGACTCATCAGTGAAGTGCACGTTTTGCCAGTCCTGTCTGCTCCAGCGAAGGTGGGTTTGTGCCCATATTCAAAGTTGTTGCTGGTGGTGTCTGGTGAGGACCTGCCTTACAACAGGCCTACAGGCCCTCATTCCAGCCTCTCTCAGCCTATTGTGGATAATCTGAGCAATAAAGAAAGGATTGTGCGTTCCTGGTGTAATTCGAGCAGTTGTTGTACCTGTCATGCAGGTGTGATTTTAAGATGTACCGATCCTATGAAGGTGTTGTTACACGTTGTCTGACACTGCGAGTGTTACGGACCTGTACGCACTATTGCTAGCAGCCCACATGCCAGTTCGTCATGCCCTCGACTAGGCTCGATCCTGCGTTCTTCTGCTTCGCAACATGTGACAGCGCTACTTGAAAACGTACAACCGTGTGAGCTATAAAAAACGTACCAACTGTATAGCTTCTCTGTGACATTTCAAGCTTGCTGTGAAGTGAGATTACGGTATGTTCCTTACTCCGTTACATACACCCCTTCTAAACTCGCAACACAGCGAGCTACCCCGGCGTGGAGCTGAGCCTAACTTTACTAATCCGGGTCACGGCACCACTGTTACGGACCTGTACGCACTATTGCTAGCAGCCCTCGACTGGGCTCAAACCCGCAGTCTTCTGCTTCGCAACACACACAGCCCTACTTGACAACATACAACCGTGTGAGCTATACATAAGGTACGAATTGTATAGCTCCTCTGCGACATTTCAAGCTTGCTGTGGAGTGAGCTTACGGTACATTCTGAACTCCGTTACACAAAGATGATCAGTTTTTCTTACTGTCTCTCTGTAGCACTGTCTTAGGCATCTCACAGTACGGACATTGCAATTTATTGCCGTGGCCACATCTGCAGTCTTCATGCCTCCTTTTAGCATGCCTAAGGCGCGTTCACCCAGATAAGCAGGCACCCTGGGCATATTTCTTTTGGTGTTTTTCAGAGTCAGTAGAAGGTCTCTATTTTTTTTGGCCATTGAACAAGCATGTAATACGTTGTTTAAACACTTTACAATGAAGATCTGTAAAGTTATTTGTCTTTTCACAAAAAATCTTTCAAATACAGTGTTCTGAAAAAGTGACGTTTCTAAATTTGTATCACAGTATACTCATTTCTTATTTTGGAAACCATGTTTAAAGAATAGAAGTCTCTAGGATGACTACTTATTTCTAAGAGTTAACTATTAAAGGTTTCTATCTTGCTGTTCCTTTAGTTTGGTGTAAATAAAACCAAAGTTCACAAATACAATCAGATTTTGAACAATACAATAAAGATATTTTAATAATAGCTTTGAAAACCATGTTGCTCTCATTACCACAACTTTGCCGACATGCTTTGCAGATTTTTTTACTCCTCGCTCTCCAACTACTTTAATGTGAGCCATCTGAAGTCCTTTTTCAGAATAATTATCATTGTTTCATTGGAGAACAGGGACAATGCTCCTTCCAATTGCTAACACACATACTGGACAAATACATGTGTGTGTGGACAGAAACAACACACACACTTGGTCTGGTCCAAGACAAACAATACTGTATTATGACAGTAATATCATGACAAAGCTGGATGACTTGGAGTCAGTGTTGTTTTTCATTCTGTCTGGCCTGGCATCATAGATGAGAGACCTGAGTGGAAGTCGAGGCTTCTTGGATTCCCAAACTGTGGAAACAATGTTGGTACACCCACAAACCCCTCCAATCCTCCCCCCATCCACTATTCATTTCTTCCAGACTCAACTTGAAAAATCCCTTTCTTTCCCACTCTCCATCACTAACTCATTCTCTAGCCCTGTTTCCTATCTGCATCTCTCCCTCCTGCTCTCTCACCGTCTGTTCTCCGTCCGTCCCAGTAATGCTGAGCTAGCTCCCAGAGGATGCTGTCTTTGATTTCTGTCTCAGGTTGGAGCTCAGAAAGCGTAGCTAAAACAAACACACAGATACAGCCACCACCCAGAGCTAAACCACAACCCCTCACACACACGCACGCACGCACGCACGCACGCACGCACGCACGCACACACACACACACACACACACACACACACACACACACACACACACACACACACACACACACACACACACACACACGTTTTCTACACATCCTTTCTCTGCCACCATCCAGAAGAATTATCAGCAGATGTTAAAGAATAGAGGAAAATACATAAATATTACAAGCTATTGTTGGAGCATCTTCGTCTGTTTTGTCACTTAGTATGGACGCTCCCACTACCTCCATGTCTCACACACACACGCACTCACTCACACAGACACACACACACACAGTTTTTGATTTCCCAGCAGTGAACTCCTTGCACCCCCCCCCCCATTGCCTAATTCAGCAGTCCCCCTTGCTCTGATGGGGTGTTGGGGGGTAGAGGAGCATAAAGAACCCTTTATTCAAGCCTGACAGGAGAGGAAATCAGCATCAGAACCAAAAACAGAGGAGAGAGAGCAAGCGGGCGACCACAGGGCCTCACATCTGGAGTTATTACAAGTATTCCTTCTCGCCAAGAAACTCCGACATTCCTGGCCCGCAGCCCCAAACACACACATCACACACGCATGTACATATACAGTTCACACACAAATAGTGCATACACACGAATGCACAGATACACATACACTCTTCCACACACAAAACACCATCTCGCTGACACATACGCACAAACTTCTCAAACTCTAAGACGCTCCGGCTTACAGCATGTGCTAAATGACTAAAATAGAAAGCGTAATACATTTATTGAAGCATTGAAACATGCCTACTAACTAGTTGAGACACTTGCAGAAACATGTAGTTCTCCTACACACACGTTTCCCCAAAAAACATATCCGCTAGACAACGTATTCCTCTAACCCTCCCCACCAGCCAGTGCCCCCCCCGGTACATTTACACACCACACAGAGCAAACAAATGCATCTCACTTCCTGTTGACCCCTGACCTACTACTTCCTGCTGCCTCCCCAAAAACCCAAGATGAAAAAAACCACACACTCAGACAGCTCCAGAAAGCTCCTCCTCTTTTCTCTCTTATGTGCTTCCATCTCTCTCTCTCTCTCCTTTCTC
Organism: Umbra pygmaea; assembly: GCA_016801145.1. Taxonomy (NCBI): domain Eukaryota; kingdom Metazoa; phylum Chordata; class Actinopteri; order Esociformes; family Umbridae; genus Umbra; species Umbra pygmaea. Next base: position 8,838 of record JACXGM010022394.1, on the reverse strand, counting down.
TCTCTTTATTCCCTCTCTCCCTCCCCAACTCTCTCTTTCCTTCCCTCACTCTCTCCAGCCAGGGGAACTTTGGTGACCATTTGTGTGCCACGTCAAGCCTGCTGCTATTCCTCATTCTGCCCCTTAGCAGGACTCCCCTCTTACTGAGGAGAACCTAGCACAGCACTGTAACAACAAGGTTACGACCTCCACACAATGTCGCTCTGGTCCAATTGACTGCAGTGGACAAATAACAGGAGACTACCTGAATGCAACACTTTCTACCCCGGCAGAGGAGTGAAAAAGATGGGGAGGATGAGGAGCTGGAGGCGCCCACTTGATCTGGATAGCAGAGTGGAATCCAGGACAGACTTCTCCCATGAGATACCGGAGGTGATACGAGAGAAAGAGAAGATGAACAGTGTCTGTTGTCCAGCCATCCAGAAGCCTCAACCTCCACTAGGTATCTCTTCTGTCTTGTGTGTCTGTGAAGGATCGCTGGGCTCTAGACTGATGTCTTTGTGGGAGGTGTTGGGTATAGATTTGTGTTAGGGATGAAGCGTTGTCTGTGTTTCGCTACTGGTAATCCTTTTAGTGGATTTGGCCAACAGTCACTTTTCCCTGACTATCGTACTACAACTGGTTGCCGTGTTACCACTAAATCATCTTTTCCCTGACATGAAAAAAATCTTTGGTCATTTTTGACTGATTTATTCCTTATGCATATCGGTAAAGACGCATTGTAAATTGTACGTTTTACCTAAACATTTTAGGTATTTAAGGATGTACAGTCAGTAGTGTGTAGTTTGTGCTTGTTTTAATCTGTTTAACATTTACCATATATACATATAACAGAAACTTCTGACATAACATTAAATCCTCTCTTTCTCATGGCAAGTTTTGGAATGTCTCTCTCTCTCTGCCTCAATGTTAAAGTCTCTCTCTCTGCCTCAATGTTACTGTCTCTCTCTCTGCCTTAATGTTACTGTCTCTCTCTCTGCCTCAATGTTAAAGTCTCTCTCTCTGCCTCAATGTTAACGTCTTTCTCTCTGCCTTAATCTTAATATATCTCTCTCTGCCTCAATCTTAATGTCTCTCTCTCTGCCTCAATATTAATGTCTCTCTCTCTGCCTCAATCTTAATGTCTCTCTCTCTGCCTCAATATTAATGTCTCTCTCTCTGCCTCAATATTAATGTCTCTCTCTCTGCCTCAAACTTAATGTCTCTTTCTCTCTGCCTCAATCTTAATATCTCTCTCTCTGTCTCAATCTTAATGTCTCTCTCTCTGCCTCAATCTTAATATCTCTCTCTCTGTCTCAATATTAATGTCTCTTTCTCTCTGCCTCAATATTAATGTCTCTCTCTCTGCCTCAATATCAATGTCATTCTCTCTGCCTCAATCTTAATGTCTCTCTCTCTCTCTCTGCCTCAATATTTCTACAGAACACAGGAACGAAAGCTAAAGTTGTCAATCACAGCCCATCACATTTCCATCTTTCTTTCTTTCTCACTCTCTGCCGGCGACGGTCTTCTCTTCTCTCCAACAGAAATCCCTCTTCCACAGGATCGATTCAATATCTTATTTTGAAAACAGTGCAAAGAGCACAGTGAGTATAACTGTGTCTTCACGTGTGCGTGGATGTGTATTCGTCCCCCCCCCCCCCCCCGGTGGGTCAGCAGCCCGCCCCGCCTGCCCAGTGTTCAGACTACCTGTTCAGGAAGTAATGTTTGTACAGTAGTCTGCACATTGGTTAGGCTGGGTGGGGAAGCGCAGTAACCACCTCACAGAGAGAAAGAGAGACAACTAATCAACAGGCAACACAAACCACTAAGACCATGACCTGGCTGGCACGTCCCTTAACATCTGACCCCCAGTAGCAGGCCATGCCTAGATATACAGCTGTCGGCGGTCTTGCTTTCTTCCATGGACGAGCATGTTTTGAGATTCTAGTAGGTAGCAAAAAGAAAAAGTGAAAAATAAAATGTTGTGTTTTGTAAAGAAGTTGTCTTACTTTTATTGATGAGTCAGAAGGTGATGTTGTGTCATTACTGTCCTAGCATCAACAAACAGGCTGTTGATTATGAATTTGAGTGGACGACTAACTGTATGTCCCTAGACGTTGAAATAAAGTTGTTTTTTACCTCAGCCTTGGCTTATTAGCTTTCTTCTAATTTAGGATCTCTGGCATACATATAGACTCCTAAAATTATTTTCTATTGCATAAATAAATTGTTGTCAATAATAATAATCAATACATCATATTTGGACTTATAAAACTGTCAGTTTGTGTAGGAGACCAACTGGAAATGAGGACACCAACTGGAAATGAGGACACCAACAGGAAATGATGATGAACATAGATAATGTTTACGATAGCATTATCGTAAGCATTATATATGTTCATCATCATAGATAAAGCTTACGATAATGCTTACGCTAGCTTCTCCTGGTTTTGTTCTAATTGTATGAAAAAACACATTTTCTAACCTCACAAGGATGACTAAGACACTGCTCACAGGATAATCACAGAATGCTAACCCACAGCATCAAAGATGCTCCACACATAACAGATACTTACAATTAAGAAAATGAATGAGCTCCCAGAAGAAATAGGGTTTGAAACCACAGGTGGACCAACGCAGACAACAGGCATAAAGACAACCATCTAAACACTAATATTAAGGCAAAAAATACTTATAGCATATACTTAAAAATCATTTATTGCTATTCTTATGTTTACCCATTTGTCTTTAGCTAGACTGAACTAAAATAAAGGCCTCTCTCTCTAATAAACTAACACAAACTAGACTGAAATCTGGCCCTAAACAGAGATTCTGGCTTGGCTGAATATCTCTCTACTGTCAGGGATATCAAGCAAAGACAGCTTCTTACAAAGTACAGACTTAGTGACCACACCCTTGAAATTGAAAAAAGGAGACATAAAAAGTCGTTGTTACTAAAAGAACATAGAGTATGTGGTCAATCTATGACAGGTGAGGTAAAGACAGAGGCACAATTTCTCCTGAAGTGTAATAAATATAGAAGCATTAGAGAGCAATATTTAAAAATAATTAAATCTATAAATTCCAGAGTTCAAAGAAGTTGAAGGCAACAAAAATTAAGAACTATTCTAGGAGAAGGACATATGTCAAATCTTGCCACTAAGTACGTATCCCAGTGTCACATCCTGAGGGACAGTGAGTGAGTCAATTAATTTTTGTACTCAATGCCCGCTGCATGGCCTGTTAATCTTGAAACTCTTCTCTCTCTTTCTCTCTCTCTCTCTCTCTCTCTCTCTCTCTCTCTCTCTCTCTCTCTCTCTCTCTCTCTCTCTCTCTCTCTCTCTCTCTCTCTCTCTCTCTCTCTCTCTCTCTCTCTCTCTCTCTCTCTCACTCACTCTCTTTTTCTCTCTCTCTCTCCGTCTGACAGATATGAGGCTCATTCACACGATATCCCAGTTCGTAGATTCAACCAGAGGAATGAAAACCACACAGTAGCATGTTTCCAATTAACAGTTTGCTCTAGAGCGCAAATGCTTTTTATACAAAGACACACAACACACACTCACACAAACACACACACAACACACACAATGGGGTCTGCAGAAACAAATGAGGAGGGTCCAATAGCAGCTTGATGATGACTCTAGCATCCTTGCCAGATTACATTATGTGTTGTCTGTGTATGTATGTTTGTGTGTAGGTGTGTATGTATGTGTGTGCGTATGTAATTTATGTGTGTGTATAATAGTATGTGTGCTAACCATGTGTAAATAACTACTGATTAGATGATGGTGGCTGATGAAAGTCATTGGCTTGGCATTGAGGGCTTCTCTGCATTCAGTGTTTCTCTTTATAGCAGATTGATTCATGTCCTGTTAATAAAAACCAAAGCCCTTAGACCCTAACCCCTAGACACCTAACCCCTAGACCTTAACCCTTACCCTCTATACCCTTAACCCCTAGCCCCTAACTCTTACCCTTTGCCTCTATACCTTAACCCCTAGACCCTAACCCTTTCCCTCTATACCCTTAACCCCTAGCCCCTAACCCCTAGACCCTTACTCTCTATACCCTAACAATTACTTTCTAGACCCTAACCCATAGACCAGTAATCCTTACCTTTCTATACCCTTAACCCCTAGACCCTAACTACTACCCTCTATACCCTAACCCCTAGACCCTAACCCTTACCCCCAACACCCTAACCCTTACTATCTAGACCCATACCCTCTAGGCTCCTAACCCTCTATAACCTGACTCCTAGACCCCTAAACCTTACCATCTCTACTCTAACCCCTAGTACCATAGCCTCTAGAATATGGTTAGGGTTATTGTGCTTTTTAACTCATCTAATAAGTCTACTTCCATAGACTAGTTTTATCATGGCGTCGGGCTGTGTGTGAGTGTAGCTGTGCATGTGCATGTTGGCCAGTGTGTGTAAGTATGGCTGTGCGTGTGCACGTTGGACAGTGTGTAAGTGTGGATTTGCATGCACACGTTAGCCAGCATGTGACTGTGGCTGTGCGTGTGCACGCTGGCCAGTGTGTGAGTGTGGCTGTGCGTGTGCTCATATAAAGGCCTGGAATCATTCGCGTTGTTGCTCATTAAGACACGCTGAGCCGTCTCTCCAGAGTTGAAGCAGCACTGCTATGTTAGTGTTGAGTCCCTGCGCTCCCATCGGCCACCTTGTTCAAATAAATATTTTAGAGCAATGGGGACGGAGGGCTGGGGGCTGCTTGTGCCCTGTATGTGTGTTCCTTATTTGGGATTGGGTATGATTGTTCAGAAGCAGATGAAAGAAAGACCACAGTATTTCTCTCACTCTCTCTGTCTCAATTCAGTTGAACTCTCTTATCGCTTTCTATATCTATATCTCTCTATCTCTCGGTCTCTCTCTCTCCCACATGGTCCTTGTTACTGCAGTCCTAAACAGCTAACCAGAGAACCCCTCCACCCAATTCTCCGCTCACCCCATACTCCCTTTGAAATGAAATAGGTTTATGAGATGCAGCCCTGGATGGGGAACATGCAGTCCAGCCCTCACAGTGCGTGAGTTTGTTTGCGTGCATGTGCGTGTGTGTGTGTGTGTGCGTGCATGTGTGTGTGCGTGCATGTGTGTGTGTGTGTGCACGTGTGTGTGTGTGTGTGTGCGTGTGTGTTTGTGTGTGTGTGCGTGCATGTGTGTGTGTGTAATTGATAAAACATACTCAGGCCAGGGTTCTGGTATGCACATGTGGGTGCCAGCTTTGGTGTCTGACATGCTGGGGGGCCCTGTCTGGCTTTGGACAGACCCTCTACCCCCTACCCACACTCGATATTCAGGACCCCGCCCCCTGTCAGACTAAGTTCAAACACCCTGTCACTCATCTCATCACCTTTCATGTGTAAAAGAACAGACGATATATAGAACAAAATCGTTCAGTTCAGAAGGCATACACACGCACAACGGTAAACACACACACACACACACACACACACACACACACACACACACACACACACACACACACACACACAGTGATGTCAGATAGCTGTGGTTAAGGCTTAGAGACAGCACATTGCTTTTTCCTAGTGTGACCTGGTCCAAATCACGTCAGGTTCTACAATAAGGATTTCCAACACAATAATCTAACTACATCAGCACAACTTGCTGGGAAATCTCTGCATCACATTTGGAATAAACTGTGGAAAAAAATATAGTCTCCTTGGCAGAAACTATTGAAGTAAAACATCAAAGCTGAAATAATTCCAATGCTGGATTATGAAAAATATGATAAAACCAATGATCACACATGAAAGGGTTGTCATTAAAAGCTGTTGGGTGACGTGTCGTGGGCAGATTCCTACAGATAAAAGGAACAGGAAAGAGCCAGTATTTTAGAGTTCTTCTATTGTCATCACTCACACTGGTCCTCCCTAAAGTTAACACCTTCTTGGCCGTCATTCTTTTGAATTCTCTGCTGCCAATGATTGAAACGACCTGCACCAGGGTGTCAAACTGGGCTCTGATTTAATGATTCTGTGCCACATACTGGTCTTTAGATGCTGCTTTTTAATATTCACTTGCATCTAACTGATGCCTTGCAATTGTTATGCCTTTGTAAATGAGAATTGGTTATCAATTGGTTTACCTGGTTAAACAACTGTGAAATAAAGTTTCTACCCAACTGCTCTTTTATGACAAATTCTGGTTGTGTGGTCCCTTGGAATATCAGGAAAGAAATGATAAATTAGCATATAGGGACCAGCATAAAAAACATAAAAACATTGTGTGTATGTGTGTGTGTGGTGGGTGTGTGTGTGTGTAACCAGATGGTCACCTCATCATCTTTGTACCAGGACAGGGACTCAGCAGTCAGGACAAACCAGTACTCCTTGGCCCCTCCCTTCATGATGCCAATGTTGTTGATGGTCAGCCAACCTTTACGGATCACCTAACAGGAGGAGAGAGCGAGAGCGAGAGAGAGAGGGGGGGGCGGTGAGAGAGAGTGAAAGAAGAAAGGAGGGAGTGAGAGAGAGAGAGAAAGAGAGAGAGTCAGAGCGGCAGGCACACAAAGCTAGCCTTCTGTATCCCCTTGAAACAACACTTCATCCATCATGACATTGTGTTAGTAGTAAGTATTTGTACTGTTTGTATGGCATGTGTGGTATCCTATTTCACTGCCCCTAGTGGACACAGGGATTAACTGCAAGGGGCAGATCACGGGAAAAGACAGGAGCATCTCTGTGGGCCTACTTACAACCATCTAAACACAACTACCATTCTGATGTCATAAGTGGCTCTCCGTACACATTTAGAGGACATGTTGTGTCTCTGTATTTACCTTAAACCGATCATTAACTGCTCCTCTCTCCGGCTGAATGGAAATGTGGAGAGAATATTACACAGCTATGCCAGGTATGGTTCACCGTGCACAGGGCTCAGGCCAGTTATGATGCACAGGAACAGGCAACTCACTGGCATACTGACTAGCTAGAGGGGTAACAGCAGGGTGAGACAGGCAGGGACACGGGGGGCCAAGAGCTATGTGCTGCTTTCAAACCAAAACACATGCAGCGTTATGCAGATGCATGTCTGTGGGGTAGTAACCTGGAAAATATTTTTAGGAGTGAAGAGATTGTTCAGTTGGTCGGTAGCTGAACAAAACCTCCGCTTGTGGACAGCTAAGTGTTTCACCACTGCTTTGTTGTTCATTTTATTGCATCATATTGAGGGGCATTGGCTAGACAAGGAGGTATAAATACTAGGGAGGCTCTAATTCAAAGAACTAGCTGGTAAACACATACAGCTAAACAGGAAATAGCAAGGGCCAAGGTGTTTACCCTGCCCCTCTGCCCTATGACCTTTCGCCTGGCTAGTTACTATGGCAACTGACATGGTCAGCCTGTAAATGTAATTCATCTGTATCTGCAACTCATATAGAAATTACCCTTTTGCTAGATAGCTAAGATCTATCAACAGAGAGAGAAGATGTATGATAGAGAGAGAGAGAGAGAGAGAGAGAGAGAGAGAGAGAGAGAGAGAGAGAGAGAGAGAGAGAGAGAGAGAAAACATATTTGGTGTTTATCGATTCTAAGCTAAGGCTGAGGGCAAATTCTGCAAGAGAAACTGATGCTTGATAGTGAGGCAAAGGCTGTGATATGGGGCTGTTTCTATGGGAACGAGAGACATACTGTACCAAATATAAAGGGAGAACATCTGATGTTGACACTCTGTGCTTGTCTACATCTGGAAGTACACTGTACACAATGGTTCATGCTATTTTTGAACTCATGCTGGTTTCTAACGGGAGATGAGCAGCGCTAGCCGCTATTGTGTTGGATAGAAGCACTGCCTACAAGAGCAAGGCAGCTGAGAAGCAAATGAACAGAGCCCCCTAGAGTCCTGCCCATCTAGAGTAATGACAGGCCCTGTCCACACACACACACACACACACACACGCACACACACACACACACACACACACACAAACAAACACACATACACACACACACACAAACAAACACACACACACACACACACACACATATATATACAAACAAACAGTTAAACACACACTCATACTCACACACATACAGAACAGACGCACACACATCAACATGATATACTCACCATAATCTCATCCTGCTAAAGTAGAAGAGTCGTAGCAAAAAAGTTGAAGAGAAAAACATAGAGAAAAAACACTCAGAAGAAACAGAGCAAAACATAACTCAAGTGGGAAAACTAAATAAACAAATAATCAGCACTTAAGAAAAACACTGTAGAAGAACAACACCACAGAAGGAAAACACTGTAAAAAAGCACCGTAGAAGAACAACACTGTAAAAAAGCACCATTGAAGAACAACACTGTAAAAAAGCACTGTAGAAGAACAACACTGTAGAAGAATAACACTGTAGAACAACAATACTGTAGAAAAAGCACTGTAGAAGAACAACACTAAAAGAATAACACTGTAGATGAACAATACCGCAGTAGAATAACATTGTAATTTTCTTTTTTGAGTAACACTGTAGAAGAAAAAATTAGATGTAGAAGTATAACTCTACCATATCACGGACCTTGCATCTAAAACCATTGTTTTTATTTGTCAAATGAAGTCTTAATTAATAATGCAGCAAACTCTGTTTGTGTGTGTGTGTGTGTGTCTTGGTGTCTGTGTGCCTACAGTATAGTACCTTATTGCCAGGTTGCTTCTTCTGGGCCACCTGACTGCTCCTCTGCTGTGCGCTACAGGAAACATGACAACAATGAGTTACACTGGTACCCCTAGCCAGACAGCTACAGGACACATGACAACAATGTGTTACACTGCTGCCCCTAATCAGACAGCTACAGGACACATGACAACAATG
>JACXGM010022393.1:0-10292 GCA_016801145.1 Umbra pygmaea | reverse complement strand
TCACATCCTGTGATGATGCTGCTGAAAACAGCAGTATTATTTCTTGAACCACCGGAATACACAACCACATTTGTGTATTTATGGGCACAATCTCACATTATTTGAGTTCCTTTTAAAAACATGAATTCTGTTTGAATACAATGTCTAAAAAATTTGATGCCTGTTTGTATACAATAATCTCTACTAAACATTGTGATCAGATCACGTATTGCAGAGTAGACTGTTGCTGCCTTTTCACACCACTTTAAAATGGTCTAGCACCACTCTCCGTCTGTAAGTTTGTTACATGTTCATTTAATGTACCATACATTGACGCGGTGTGCATCAAAATTAGATGAGGAACATCTGTATAGTGTATCCCATCAGGTTTGAGAGGCTGAAATGTTTGGAGTTATGCAGTTTTGCTAATGAGTCCTCCTGTAAGGTTAATTACTGTTTAGGTCAGGAAGAGGGCCGTGTGATTATTCTTTCACCTTTAGGGCCCTAGCCACACAGTGGAGTACTTTGATGCACGCAATGGAGCATTGTCCTGCATAAACATCATGATCTTCTTGAATGATGCAGACTTTTTCCTGTAACATTGTTTGAAGAAATGGTCTTTTAAAAACTGGCAGTAGGTTTGGGAGATGAGTTGAGTCCATTTTTAACCCGAAAAGCTCCAACTAGCTAATCTTTAATAATACCAGCCCGTACCAGTACCCCACCTCCACCTTGCTGGTATCAACTAGCTCATCTTTAATAATACCAGCCCATACCAGTACCCCACCTCCATCTTGCTGGTATCAACTAGCTCATCTTTAATAATACCAGCCCATACCAGTACCCCACCCACTAGATTTCAACTTATTTTAACGAATTACACCTGTAATAGATTTCAACTTATTTTAACGAATTACACCTGTAATAGACTTATTTTAACGAATTAAACCTGTAATAGACTTCACCTTATTTTAACGAATTACACCTGTAATAGATTTCAACTTATTTTAACGAATTACACCTGTAATAGACTTATTTTAAAGAATTAAACGTGTAATAGACTTCACCTTATTTTAACGAATTACACCTGTAATAGACTTATTTTAACGAATTAAACCTGTAATAGATTTCACCTTATTTTAACGAATTACACCTGTAATAGATTTCACATTTTTTTAACGAATTACACCTGTAATAAATTTCACCTTATTTTAACTAATTACAGCTGTAATAGATTTCACCTTATTTTATTGATTACACCTGTAATAGGTTTCACTGTATTTTATTGAATTACACCTGCAATAGATTTTACCGTATTTTATTGAATTACACCTGTAATAAAAGGTAATTACAGCATTACTTACCAATGTCTTTTAAAGGCTCTAGTACCTCCCATTTAGGGTCTGACCTGAAGAACATGGACACCTGCTGTAAGGCGATTTCTGTAGAGGGGGATTGGGCTTTAGTTCAACAATCCCTGACAAAAACTAGTACATAACCAACAACCATGATTTTAAATCAAACATTTTACTAAAACCCTAACAGGCAATTGAGAAGACATTTGTGTTTCTCCGCTCCCGTTTGGCATTTCCCAATTCCCCTTAACCCTAACCCTGCCATGTCAGCATCTTCGCAACTCCTTGTGGCATGGTACAAAAGCACTCACATGGTTCATTCAACCACATAGAGCTGAGCCATTAGATTCTTTTCACACGGCTCATCCAACACGAAAGCCTTCAGTTAGCCCATGTGCAGGATTATTATATTCAGCAACTATACTTATGCAAACTAATTTAAAAGCAAACGATCTACACAAGGAGTTGCTGGAGAGTGAAGTAGCAAGGTAGATAATCAGATTTACCTATCCCAAATCCTGGGCAGCGCTATGATAATTAGCACTGCCTTGTGCTAAGGCTTACGGGAAGTCAGAGAAGCCGTAGTCAGGCTCGAACCACTGACTACCATGACATAGCTAGTCCTGCAAGGCAGCGACTTAGCCCACTATGCCACATGGACCACAAGAGTTTTAATAATGATAATAAATTACTTTTAGCACCTTTTAGACCTAATTAAATTGAAAAGTTGGCTACACTTTCAAATAAAAATATTTTATTGATAAAACACTTAAATGAGCCACACACCTGTGTAGTTGGCAGAGTAGTTGTTTGTGTCGAGGAACTTTTTGACCAGTTCACAGGTGGATAGAATATGATGCTGTGTAATGAAGTCCAAGTAGGCTTGCAGACCACGCTGTCTCTCGGCTATGAACTCCCTGTCCATATTTCCTAGCAACTTCTTGGGTGGTAGAGGTAGGCTAATGCCAGAGATCTGGAGGGGCGGAGAGGTGGATGTGAGGAGAGCGAGAAAATGTGTCCCATGCCAGTAAAGCCCTTTAAATTAACAAAATGTATGTGTTTATTGTGTTACTGTGAGCAAGAGTGTCACACACCAGAAATAACAGTGACAACAATTTTAAAAACATTGGAGAGAAAAACCTGTGCCCACTGCACTTCCTAAACTCCTGCCAACATTCAGCTAAGAAAAACATTTTCCTCATATTGAAAAAACTCCCGTATCTGAAGTGCAAGTGTCAGAGTTCCATACCAGCCACGGGACATTCGCTGAAGCACTAACAAGTTTTTAAAATAACCTATTTACTGTGGTAGTCTAGTTTCCTTTCTAAAAACAAACATTTCCAAATTGTTACAATGATCTTGCTTTTGTCAGTATAACATTTTTTGTTTATTGTCTATTCAGTAAGGTAAACCTTAGTTTTCCCTGTGAAAAATGCTCTTTGAATTCATCTGAGAAGAGGTCTGGAGAGTAAAATTAAGGGAGAAAGTTCACACGTAGGAATGCAAAGTTCACAGAGTGACCAGCCAGGAAATGGAGTTGTAAAACATCAGCAAAAATCCCAGTTTCCTTTTCGCAATGTATTCCCAAATGTTGTTGATGACCAACAAAGAACAGTCACTATAAAAACTCATGTTCACAAAAGCAGGGCTGCACCTCCAAAACCCCATGCTGTTCCCTACATAATGTACTTATTCTGACGTAGGAAATACAGTTCTATAGGGAACTCCACTGGAAGAAGAGGTGGTTGCACATCAAACTGGCAGAAGTCAAGCAGCCCTTACCAGCAAACTGGTGTTCAGCATGTCAAAGTCACTGTATCTTCTAATAATCTGAAATATGAAGGAAACACTGTGAACAGATGTACAACGCTACAGTACAACGCTACAGTACAACGCTCAGTAGAAAACTACAGTCAACGCTACAGTCCAACGCTACAGTCCAACGCTACAGTCCAACGCTACAGTCCAACGCTACAGTCCAACGCTACAGTCCAACGCTACAGTCCAACGCTACAGTCCAACGCTACAGTCCAACGCTACAGTAGAACGCTACAGTAGAACGCTACAGTAGAACGCTACAGTAGAACGCTACAGTAGAACGCTACAGTAGAACGCTACAGTAGAACGCTACAGTCCAACGCTACAGTCCAACGCTACAGTCCAACGCTACAGCCAACGCTACAGCCAACGCTACAGCCAACGCTACAGTCAACGCTACAGTCAACGCTACAGTCAACGCTACAGTCAACGCTACAGTCAACGCTACAGTCAACGCTACAGTCAACGCTACAGCCCAATGTGTTCCAATGGAGAAAACTACAATTAATAGTAACCTTGTGGATTTTTAGCGTTCTTATTCAAAATAGAATCTACAGTACAACATGAAAAGAACTGTGTTGAACAATACAACAAAAAGCTTACTGAGGTAGATGGGTGAGGTGGATGTGGACTAAATTAGAAATGTATTTTTACCTGCCAACTGTTTTCTGTAGAAACACCTCTCTGAACTCTGATGATGTATTCCTGAAAGAGAAAGGAAACATGTCAAAGAGACAGAACAGGATTAATTTGATGAGGCCTTAATCTCACAGCACATTTCATGGTCTGCTTCACCACTCTGGGAACAATCTGTATTTTCAACAAACACATCTAAAAAGACAAATTACACATGAAAAAGACATATTTGTATAACTAAGACTAACGAGTTCCGTCCTCTTTCTCCTGAGTAAGGCTAACTAAGACCAACGAGTTCTGTCCTCTTTCTCCTGAGTCAGGCTAACTAAGACTAACAAGTTCTGTCCTCTTTCTCGTGAGTCAGGCTAGCTAAGACTAACGAGTTCTGTCCTCCTTCTCCTGAGTAAGGCTAACTAAGACTAATGAGTCCCATCCTGTTCTCCCGTGTCAGGCTAACTAAGACTAACGAGTCCCGTCCTGTTCTCCCGAGTCAGGCTAACTAAGACTAATGAGTTCCGTCTAGGGCCGGGCAATATATCGATATTATATTGATATCGTGATATGAGACTGTTCTTCTCCTGAGTCAGGCTAAGACTAATGAGGTCCGTCCTGCTCTTCTCCTGAGTCAGGCTAAGACTAACGAGTTCCGTCCTGCTCTTCTCCTGAGTCAGGCTAAGACTAACGAGTTCCGTCCTGCTCTTCTCCTGAGTCAGGCTAACTAAGACTAATGAGTTCTCCATGAGGAATTTGATTCCTTCATAATGATAATGAAGGTTTCCCCACAGTACAGGTGTTGAAATTAATCAAATAATCGATGCATCGCGATGCGGACATGGACGATGCTGCATCAATGCAGTGGCCGACCATAATCGATTATAACCAATGATGTTGCTCATTAATTTTCCAGCTGCAGCATAAACATTCAAATGAAAAATAACATTCTCAGTAGCCTAACCCATTTCATCTAGACCTATGATAGACTCGAGTCCCTGATGAGACTTATTTTCCTGACGCTTGAAGCTTGAAAAGCGCGTGTGGGCGCTGTGTAAATAAATAAGATTGTTTATATCTTACTACTTGTATTTTTGGATGAAAACATGACCATATGAAGTAATATAGAAAACAGTATTATATTGAACTATACATTTACTTAATAAAGGTTTTAATAGAAAAATGCATTTGACGCATTATGATGCATCGTGACTCATCGAGATATCGAATCGCTGACATGATAATCGTAATCGAATTGAATCGGGAGATCAGTGAAGATTCACACCTCTACCCCACAGTGCTACACCCATACACAACAAAAATGTAATTACTAGAATGGCTATAGTTCATGGCCAAATCTGATCTACCATTATATTTCTGATGGAAGGGGCACATCCGTTAGCTAAAAAAAATGTCCTCTCTCGACATGATATTACTCCGTATGCAGATGTTTCACTGCATGTGCAGGTAACCAGGGCCAGAACTCAGTAAGTTGTTCCAAGAAGCTACACTGATGTACAGTAGGACTGTTTCCTTGCAAATTGTGTCTATTACATCGGCAGGTGAGACACTTCATTATACGCAACTTTGAGTGTGACTGCAGGACATCCTAAATGGACCGATTTCCTTTATTTAGTCAGAACCAGTACAGGATGGCATGAGCGTCGACAGGATGAGTGGTACCGTGGCTGGAATAACGGGTCCAAAGGTCTGTCTTAAACCTCACCCGGATGAGGGTACTGAGCCATTATAAACCATTGGCATAAACAACAATAAAGTGTTCTGATCACCTCATAAAGCGGCATATACAGCAAGCTATTTGGCAAAACCTACAACCCAGTCCACCGTGACCAAACACAATGCTGTCAATGACACCTCGACTGACTTCCTACCATGTGGCACAGAGCCAAAGCCGGTCTGACAATACAATCATTGTGAAAGGCTCTCCAACAGCCCAATGAGGATGACACACGAATATTTCACAAGCAAATCCACAATGACTGACACAGTTTACAAAATAGTACGAAAGGAGATAAACGCGAAGTTGACGTTGTTGAGTGTCCCTGGATAAACTAACGCCTTCTGGGCTAGAAGAGCAGCTGTCAAAAAGCCGTTTTAAATACGACAAACAAATAAAAAATACACCAACCGGCAATTTAACGACGACACCAGCCAGCGGATTGTTGCAGTGATAACTAACACGTTAGTTCCGTGCTCGGCTTGTTCATGTGTGTAGCTGAACCAGACTCACCGTGTGAGAATGTAGGCTCTGGCTGGCTTCGATTAGTGCGGTCAGGGCCATGGTGTCATCCAGTAGCACTCTTCCTGGAGACGGCTTCTCCAAAAACGCCATTCTGGCGTCAGATCAACAACGAACACTATTAAAGATAAATTCGGGACACAAAATAAGTGAAGTCAAGCTAGCTGTATCGAAGACTACAGGAAGCGCAGGGTTTCCAGAGGCGACTGTGTGATCAGACCCGGGGTACGCGCAGTCTATTTGGTCCCGCCCCTTATTCCGGATGTAGCGCTAGACAGCTGGGGTCGGATTTTTTATTTTGCAAAACACATTTTTAGAAAAGCTTTCAGCCTTATCATTATGACCCAGAATTTTAAGGGTCTTAACCAAATACCGTATATATTACTGAACGTAACCACAGGGTGAGCATCCGGTTTGGCAAAATGAAGCAAATTCGGAAGTGCCATAAACCTGCATTCTATCTGAATTCCAGCTGGATGCGACACGTTTGTTTGCAAAAAAGGTCGGTGTCTGTAGATGTCTATGAGAAAGTCAGCCACTTCTCAATTCATTTATTACCCCAGTAAACATTTTCATAATGTGTTTATGGTCTCAATCGCTAATTTTAAGTCTTCTGCAATACAGAATGATGTTCATTTTTTAAATTATGGTCTTAAAACACCCTCTGCTTTATCACCGATATTAAAATCAATGAGACCATAATTCAAAAAATGCACATTCTTTTTTAAATTATGACTTATAACTAGCGATTGAGACCATAAACTCATTGTGAAAATGTTTACCGAGGTAATACAGTCATATGTAATAGTTTAGGCACCCCTGACATGTTCCATGATTTTCATTTATAAATAATTGAGTGTTTGGATCAGCAATTTCATTTTGATCTATCAAATAACTGAAGGACACATTAATATTTTAGTAGTGAAATGAGGCTTATTGGATAAAAATGTGCAATATGCATCAAATTAAAATAGACAGGTGCATAAATTTAGTTGAGCCTCCTTTAGCAAAAACGACAGCCTCTAGATGCTTCCTATAGCCTGCAATGAGTGTCTGGATTCTGGATGAAGGTATTTTGGACCATTCCTCCTTGCAAAACAACTCCAGTTCAGTTAGGTTTGATGATTGTCAAGCATTAATAGCCTGCTTCAAATCCCCACACAGATTTTTAATGATATTCAGGTCTGGCGACTGGGATGGCCATTCCAGAACATTGTATTTGTTCCTCTGCATAAATGCCAGAGTAGATTTTGAGCAGTGTTCTGGGTCGTTGTCTTGTTGATATCCAGCCCTGGTGTAACTTCAACTTTGTGACTGATTCCTCTACATTATTCTCAAGTATCTACTGATATTGAGTGGAGTCCATGCAATCCTCAACTTTAACAAGATTCCCAGTACCGGCACTGGCCACACAGCCCCACAGCATGATAGAACCTCCACCAAATTTTTCTGTGGGTAGCAAGTGTTTGTCTTGGAACACTGTGTTCTTTTGCTGCCATGCATAATTTCCCTTGTTATCATCAAATATCTCCATCTTTGTTTCATCAGACCACAGCACCTTCTTCCGAAATGAAGCTGGCTTGTCCAAGTGTGCGTTTGATTAACCCAAGCGACTCTGTTTGTGGCATGTGTGCAGAAAAAGCTTCCTCCGCATCACTCTCCTGTACAGCTTTTTCTTGTGCAAAGTGCGCTGAATTGTTGAATGATGCACAGTGACACCATCTGTAGCAAGATGATGTTGTAGGTCTTTGGAGGTGGTCTGTAGGCTGTTTTTGACCGTTCTCACCATCCTTCACTTTTGCCTCTCCGATATTAGGGCCTGCCACTTCTGGCCTTAACAAGAACTGTGCCTGTGGTCTTCCATTTCCTAACTATGTTCCTCGCAGTGGACACCGTCAGCTTAAATCTCTTTCATAGCATTTTGTAGCCTTCCCCTAAACCATAATGTTAAACTTTGTTTTCAGGTCATTTGAGAGTTGTTTTGAGGCCCCCATGTTGCCACTCTTCAGAGGAGAGTCAAAGAGAACAACTTGCAATTGGCCACCTCAAATACCTTTTTTTCATGATTGGATGCACCTGTCTATGAAGATCAAGGCTAAATGAGCTCACCAAACCAATTGTGTGTTCCAATTAATCAGTGCTACAGTAGGTAGTTACAGGTATTCAAACAACAAAATGACAAGGGTTCCCAAATGTATGCACCTGTCTTATTTTGTTTTGATGCATATTGCAACAACACCCGTCGCTTCCAGCTGGAATTCAGATAGAATGCAGGTTTAAGGCACTTCCGCATTTGCGTCACTTTGCCAAACCGGATGCTCACCCTGTGTTCTTAACCCTTGTGCCCTCCGCAAATTTACTACCCTTTGGACACCTTTGTGGAAAAATTTAAACACACAGAAAAACTTACATCATCATACATCATATTCTTTTGAAGAAGACCTCTCTTTTAGGCCTGTGCACAACCAGCACACACCTCTCACAACCAGCACACACCTCTCACAACCAGCACACACCTCTCCTTCTGGTCGAGCTGAGGGCAGCAGTGGCGGTGTCGGTGGTTTCTGGAGGGCAGCAACAGTGGTCTGTAACTCCACCATGGTAGCAGCAGTTGCTGTACACAGGGGCTGCTTTCTCTGCACGATCTCTGAGGACACTATGGATTTCCCATTTCCCCGACTCCTGTAGGAACAACCTCCAGCATGAAAAGCATTGAAGTTGGAGACATCGATGCATTTGAAGAAGAGGACAAGAGGCCACCGAGGGGTTCGCCTCCTACAGCTGTAGGTAAAAGTGTATTCTTGTTATGGCATATCTTGTGGGCCGGTGGATTCCTGAATGTAGCGCAGTATCTCGGCATGAGATGGAGACCAGACTTGCCCGTTCTTCGCTGTCCACTCAGTGTTAGGATTGGCAGGATGCTCAATGTCCTCTCCACTTTCAGAGTAAGGGTCAGATACACTCACAGAAGTGGAGGTCTCTAGTGAGCATCCTGTGTTAGACTCCTCCTCAAAGCTGGTCTTCTTCAGATGAGTCCTGCAGCTCGCTGGGATGATGAAGGCTGCATGACCATTTCTAAAGCATCTTCTACGGTGAAATGCCTCTTCATTTTTGCTCCTTCTGCTCCAGGTCTTTCTTCTTCTCTGCTCATGAATGAAATGACCCCTCAGCCAAGCTGCATGTTTATCTTTGGCTGTGAAAGCAGCCAGATGCATAAACACACTAACAGTTGTTTCTGTTTTTGAGTACAGCAAAGGCAGGAGGCCATGTTTTTACCTAAGCAAATTTTCAAAGACACATGAAACACATCCCTCAAGATTGATCATTTCAGGGGTGAAAAAAAGCTATCTTCGACATATCCAAGAATCTAATCATCACCAAATCCCCCTACTATTTATTATATGGATAATAATTCATGTTTTATTATTTTATAAATAATTAATAATTCAAATAATTAAACTGGCATTTAAAGGATTGACATCCTGAAAGTTATTGGATGCTTGGTAGTTTTGAGCAAGTTTGAAGTTGTTTAAGTGATTAATGAAAAAAGCAGAAAAAAAATATTGATGTATGATTTAATAGCAGTTTTTTGTACATGTACATTTTTGCCACGAAGGTATCCAGAGGGTGCAAAACGCATCAATAGAGTATAAAAGACATGTAAAAGGCATTGGATTTCAAAAACTTTACTAAAAATAAGTTATTGCAAAACTTCATACCACAAGCTATTAACAGCCAAAATGATCACCAAACCAAATTAGTTAAGACTAATTTACAAAAATGCCCGGGGTGGCATAAGGGTTAAATATATAAACTTAGCAAAAAAAGACACCAACAGCTCACAGAGATGGTAGTCAATTAAGGACACAGTTATGAAAACTGAGGACACTAAAGAGACCGTTCTACTGACTCTGAAAAACACCAAGAGAAAGATGCCCAGGGTCCCTGCTCACCTGTGTGAACGTGCCTTAGGCATGCTGCAAGGAGACAAGAGGACTGCAGATGTGGCCAGGGCAATTAATTGTAATATTCGTACTGTGAGACGCCTCAGACAGCGCTACATGGAGACAGGAAGGCCAGCTAATCGTCCTCAAAGTGGCAGACCACGTGTAACAAAACCTGCACAGGATCGGTACACCCGAACATCACACCTGTGGGACAGGTAGAGGATGGGTACACCCGAACATCACACCTGTGGGACAGGTAGAGGATGGGTACACCCGAACATCACACCTGTGGGACAGGTAGAGGAT
>JACXGM010022392.1:0-16871 GCA_016801145.1 Umbra pygmaea | reverse complement strand
CTGCTGTCAGTTCTGCTGCTGTCAGTTCTGCTGCTGTCAGTTCTGCTGCTGTCAGTTCTGCTGCTGTCAGTTCTGCTGCTGTCAGTTCTTTACTTTATTTATTGCACCCCCCGCCTGCCTACAAGTTTTATTGCCAGAGAGCTATCTAGCCTAGACACAACAGTGTTGGTACATTTCAACAAACCGTGGGCCCAGTTTATTGTGAAATGTTCTTCACACCTTTTCTACACACACTCACACACACACACAAAACTGATGGGAAATAGCAGAGTGAACCAGTCTTTCTGCCACTGCTACAGGTGCAGGCATTATAAATATCAATGTACACATTTATTACACAGAAGCTGTACATAGCGGACATGGAACTTTTCTGCAAACAGGCCAAAATGAAGAACAGGGAGACTGCAAAACATTTTGGTGAACAAGCATCACCATGTACCAGCATCCCGGTGTGCTAACATCCCAGTGTACTAAATCACTGTACAAGCATCACTGTGAACTAATGTCATGGTGTACTAGTGTCATGCCGAACTAGCATCATGGTGTACTAGCATCACGGTGTACTAGCATCAGGGTGTACTAGCATCATGGTGTATTAGATTTATGATGTACTAGCATCACGGTGTACTAGCATCATGGTGTACTAGCATCACGGTGTACTAGCATCACGGTGTACTAGCATCACTGTGTACTAGCATCACCGTGTACTAGCATCACCGTGTACTAGCATCACCGTGTACTAGCATCACCGTGTACTAGCATCACCGTGTACTAGCATCACCGTGTACTAGCATCACCGTGTACTAGCATCCTTGGTGTACTAGCATCACCGTGTACTAGCATCCTTGGTGTACTAGCATCACCGTGTACTAGCATCACCGTGTACTAGCATCACCGTGTACTAGCATCACTGTGTACTAGCATCATGGGTTATTAGCACCATTGTGTACTAGCATCATGGTGAACCTGGTGTGACACAGTACCATCTGACACACTATTTATATGGCCGACTCAGCGACCCCCACAGTCAGTCGCGTCTCGTGCCCCACTTTCTGTGCGTGCGTGTATGTGTATATGTGTGTGTGACTAGCAACAGCCAGCTTGACCCAGTCCGGTTCTCTGTCAGCCGGTCAGCTCAGGTTAATCTAGCCTCCACAACTCATTCATCACAGGATGGGTCCCTAAACACAGTCTACACCCTACATAGCACACTGCTTTGTGTCAGATCAGATGTAGTCTACTATGTGGGGAATAAGGCACTGAATTCAGACAGGCCTACCAGGAAGCAGGCTGTCAATCAAAAAGATGATGCTCGTTAACAGACAAATGTCAAATTGTTTACATTTATTAGTTTTTTAAATATAGAAATAGATCAAGAAATATCCAGCTAATCTACCTAAAAATATAATTTTGTATCTGTAGCTCTGGTTATAATGGAGGTACAAATGTACTTAACTTTACAGCGTCACACGTTTTTTCAAACCTGGTATCCAAAAAGTGTGGCCCTATAATTTCAATGTTGCAGAGAACGCAGACAGAATCGCATAATCCAGACATTAACACAGAATAATAATAATAACAATAATAAATGAAAATGTCAATATTTTTCCATAATTCAAATGCCACTGCATTTCTCCTACACTAAAAGGCAGCAAATATAAAAGTAAATGTGCACTGTATGAAGTGTTTGTGTACAAGAATGAGGCCTGCAGGCACCGCTCTCAAGTTGTTCATACGTCATGATGCACTTGATATAAACAACATATTGACCTGACAACAAGTCAACAGACTAACTAGTCAACAAGACAATAGACTAGTCAAAAAGACAAAATAAGTAGTTGTCCAACAGGAAATAAATAAAAGGAAAATAAAAATGGATGGAGAACATTACCTAGAATGTTACCTAAAAGCTTCACATTGAAAGATAGAGGAAACAGTTGCTCATAAAACACCAAATCGTTCAATTTAGATACAATTAGAAACATGGCTTATCACACACATACACACACACAATCTCTCAAATACAAAATCAAGCAGCTGCATTTAAAGACAGTATTCTGAAGAACTGATCACATTTACAGTGAGATCCAGTGCGTCTGTGTAATGCTGTACTGTAGAATACACCTTGAGAGAACAGTTATTATTAGCCCTGCATCTTGCCAGCTAATATTCCAACAAAGGCAGTCAGACAGGAGTGAGAGGTAGGAAGCCAGACAGAAATTCCTAAAAGTATTTATCCTTAAGGGGAATATTAATTAAGTTTCTGCATTCATACAAAACTGTTGTTGTCTTCAGGGATTTTGCTCTCTCTGAATCCCCACCCTCTTTTGGAAGAGGTTTTAAAACCCTAATTTGAAGAGCTTCTTACTGGCACAGACTCTAGCTAGCTCCTTAATACTCAGAGTGCAGCATGTTTGTGCGAGCATGCAGGCGTGCGTGTCGGCGAATCACCCCCTCTGCCCGCTGCCCCCACCTCTCCCAAGACCCCATCCACCGCCCAAATTTAAAATGCCCCTTGGATTAAGACAGAATGTTGGCAGAGGTGATGAGCTCAGCAGCAGTAAATGCGTGGTTATTCCTAACAACTCTTCAAAGGCTCTCTTTATTAAAAGAAGTAGCCCTGGAGGCAGGCCAGAGGGGCAGGGGGGGTAGGGGGAGGCAGGGTGAAGCCTGGCACGTCAGGTCTATCCAGGGGTGGTGACACAGGCCTGGGCCTAAACCTGGAGACATGCCAGGACTAAGCTCCAGGTCTGGGTGGGGGAAGGGAGGCTTTGAAAGAAACAGATCTGAAATCCAGAAATGCTGGGGACCAAGAACCGGCTCAACATAGAGGAGTGTTACTGGCCCTTCGACAAAGCTAGCAAGGGCCACCAGCGCCACATCGTCCCACACAAATGTATACCAAACAACCTGGCAAGACTGCGGGTACAACAAATACCCTGGCAGGACTACGGGTACACCAAACACCCTGGCAGGACTACGGGTACACCAAACACCCTGGCAGGACTGTTGTACCCTGTTCCCCTCCAAACACAATGCTTTACTCCAAAACACCCACCACCAGTGTGAGGAGCTTCCTCCTAGTAATAACGTGGAAAACACTGAACAAAGGAAGAGGGGCTTGCCATGCGATGCCACGCTGCAGAGGGGGCCACAGCAAAGCCTGGCACACACACACACACACACACACACACACACACACACACACACACACACTGGCAAAGCCCAGGGGCACCGAACACTACGTTTACTGCCAACATTTCACATCACGCTGCCTGGAAAATCTGTATTCCATAGCTCTTCCAAAGAAAACTGCATTTCAACCCACAATAACCTTCTCATCTGCTTCCCGTCGAACATCCGCCCTGCCAATGCCTTCCCGCCGTTCTCCAGGTTCTATGTTTTCCAGGTTTCTCAAAGGTGATATTTTGGAGACGTTTGTTATTTCACCCTCATAATTCTCCACTATTTATTTGTAATGCCCAGTTCACAATTATGACCTGATCTCATCGGCAGTGTCAAAGCATCTGCGTGAAGGTGATGAAAACAGTCTCCAAAACAAATTAGTTATCTGTGCTTACGGGCAAATAAATATACACAACAAAATCCTATATATGCTGTTAGTTTGTGTGATTAAAATTATATAATTTCTTGAAAATAAAACAACAGTCAAATCAAATAATAAAAGTTTTTAGCAAATTGTACAAACTGAATCAAATATCAAAAACAATTATTTTTAATATATTTCTAGATAATGCTTCAAATAATTAAATGCTACATTGTTTTTGTTGTTTAGACAGCATCGCCTGCTGTGAAGGCTGGAAATACAACATCTGTCTGCCTCAGTCACCACGGTGATGGACCACTACGCCGGTCTGTGTCTTAATACCGATGGTGATTTTCTTGGCCCCGCGTTAGAGTTACCGCTGTACCACCGCACACACACACACACACACACACACACACACACACACACACACACAGACACACACACACACACACACACACACACGGTAAGTACAAGAGAAAAGTGCCTGGTTTAGTGGAGAAGCCTGGTTGCTGCGCCGTGTGTATGTACAGGTGTGTGTGTGTATGTACAGGTGTGTGTGTATGTTATTGCCGTGTGTATGTACAGGTGTGTGTGTATTTTATTGCCGTGTGTATGTTATTGCCGTATGTATGTACAGGTGTGTGTGTATGTTATTGCCGTGTGTATGTACAGGTGTGTATGTTATTGCCGTGTGTATGTACAGGTGTGTGTGTATGTTATTGCCGTGTGTATGTATAGGTGTGTGTGTATGTATCGGTATGTGTGTGTATGTTATTGACATGTGAATCTATAGGTGTGTGTGTGTATGTATAGGTATGTGTGTGTGTGTATGTATAGGTGTGTGTGTGTGTATGTGTGTGTATGTATAGGTGTGTGTGTGTATGTATAGGTGTGTGTGTATGTGTGTGTATGTTATTGCCGTGTGAATGTATAGGTGTGTGTGTGTATGTATAGGTGTGTGTGTGTATGTATAGGTGTGTGTGTGTGTGTGTGTGTGTGTGTATGTGTGTGTATGTATAGGTGTTTGTGTATTTATGTATAGGTGTGTGAATATAGGTGTGTGTGTATAGGTCTGTGTGTGTGTATAGGTGTTTGTGTGTGTGTGTATGTATAGGTGTGTGTATGTATAGGTGTGTGTATGTATAGGTGTGTGTGTGTATGTATAGCCAGGGCTCTACGCTAACTTTTTACATGTAATCCGAAATAAAAAACAGTCGGAGCACAAAAATAAATTTAGGAGCGCATTGAAAAAAACACAAAATTTATACTTTTTCTTTTTCCCAGTGTTTTTCCCACATTTCTCACACTTTGACTTCACTGCCTTGCCACAGAAAACTACTGCAGTTGGCGCATGACTCTTTGCGGAATGTGGGAGTTGTGGTTTTTTTAACAATTAGAAGTGGGGGGAAAAATGCATTATAGTAGTTTGTAATTTTTACTTGCACACTGCGCTCGTAAATCATTTTTCCTTGTCTCACATGTCTATTTTTAGGAGCAAATTCTCGTGAAATGGGGGCACTGTAGAGCCTTGATAGGTGTGTGTGTATGTTAGGGCCATACGGGCGGTCAGGCAGGCAATTACAGATGGAGTGGAGTCCGTATCACCTGTGTCTCTCAACCCTTTTCACTGCAGAAGCCCATGCCCTGGCCAGTAGTTCAGACGCCCAGTGAGCACCTAGCACCGCGACATACAGACCTAAAGCTAGCACCCAAAACAGCAGTAGAAACCCAATGAACACCTAGTGCCACGACATACAGACCTAAAGCTAGCCCCCAAAACAGCAGTAGAAACCCAGTGAACACCTAGCGCCACGACATACAGACCTGGAGAGAGCACCCAAAACAGTAGTACAGGCAGGCACACACACAGACAGACAAAGAAATGTGCAGATTATTTAGGGAACTTTGGTTTCCCTCACCACTTGTTTTTGCCAAGTTAGAAAACGCTGGGCACTGGTTGGGCAGGACTGACCCATGGACGGATGGAAAGGTGAACTTCCTACGATTTGCGCCATTCAGGATTAACAGTGCAAAAAACGCGCATACTACTTTAATTTAAATCTATGAATTCCTAACTTTCAATAACAATACCTAACAAAACATGTGACATCAGGGAATGGGTTTAGAGATACAAACTAAGGCCGATAGAGATTGGTTACCTCAGAACTAAATATGACATTAAAACTTTAATAAGACACAAACCTTAAAGAGGAAGACGATGGTTTGGTGAAGGATGACGCAGCAGTGACAGTTAAAACATCCCAGGGCCGCTTTAAAAGCAAAACCCATGCTGAGTTAATCTCTTAGTTCTATGGATTAGACAATTTTTATACAGTTGTATTATAATGTTATAGCAACTAAGCCCCTCCCCCACACATCTGACCCAGAGTTATAATATTTAGTATTATGGTTGATGTGGTTTAAGATGTATTCAGCGGGCAGCAACCTAATCCAGACTCGACATTAGACTGTGTTTGCGTGTGTGTGCATAGGCCAGGACCTAACTCCTACTGAGAAATGATGAAATATCCTTCCATGGAGAAAAATAGAGTCAAAAGTGTCTTATTGGATATACCAAAATATTTGTACATCTTGAGGAGTAAATAATTCTGTAGGTATTTAGAAAGAGTAAATTAGCAAGAGTGGTGTTTTCTTCCCTTGGAAAAGCAACGTGCGAATTCGTTTAGCCACACGCAGACAAGGTTAGTTATCAGGGCAAAATGGGTGACATGTACGAAATCACCGCTCAGTCACAGAGGACCCTACCGAACCGAGACCCCCCCGAACAGAAACCCCCCCGAACAGAAACCCCCCCGAACAGAGACAGGCCTTTTAAGATCACAGGAATTCATCGAACCAGTTCAAGTATTTAGAAGTTAACTTGAACATCCAACTTAGAGTGTAAACTCATTCTATTTTTCCCTATGAATTTAAATATGATTTCACAACATTGATATATTTAGTGCTGTCTATTGACTACATGTTGACCTGAAGAAGTGTCTGTGTAAATTGTATGGATTTGTACTGTATAGAATTCCTGTGTGTATTGTGTTGATTAGTACTGTATTTAGTATTTTAGTGTGTATTGTACTGAGTAATACACAATATAGTATTTGTGTGTATTATATTAATTAGTAATTGATATAGTATGGTGGAGTGTATTCTATTGATTAGTACCCTATATCGTATTTTGGAGTGTATTGTATTGATTAGTACCCTATATCGTATTTTGGAGTGTATTGTATAGATTAGTACCCTATATCGTATTTTGAGTGTATTGTATTGATTAGTACTGTATATAGTATTTGAGTGTATTGTATTGATTAGTACTGTATATAGTATTTGAGTGTATGTACGTAGTATTCCAGTGTATTTCTTCCTTGTGATGTTTTATTTTAAGCAGAAGCAATATTTCTCAGAGGATCAGAACAGATGGAGGCTCTATTCTGGGTGGAGAGGCTCTATTCTGGGTGGAGGAGGGTTTCTCTGTGTGTGAACCAGAGCACACACTCAAACACACAGAGAAACCTCACACTCTGCCATATCTGCTCCTCATCTCCAAACCACATCCAACAATGGAGTCCCACAGAGTCAAACGAGCGAGAGAGATTGGGCGGACCATGCTCGTGTTGATCTGCAGAACAGGTGCGCAGCACGCCAGCATTCCCCAGAAGCTGACGGACCCTCGGACCCCCCCCGGTTCCCCTCCGACTCGCTCTCTCTGTGGGAAACAAAGGCATCTCTATGCTCCCTCAAAGCACCCTACTGAAGACCCGCTAGTCTCCCTGGATCCAAACATACCGTTTATTTACTTGTCCATTCATTAGAGATTTAACAGGACTCGTGTACCTGCAAACATCGCCCTTAAATAACAGAATAACACAAGCGCAGGTGGTCGGGGTTCAGCTTTTGTTGGTTCACAAAATCCTCGCAAATTTTTTGGACGGGGAAAAGAGAGAGAACAGGGAATTATTATTCCAGACGAGGTATGAATAGAGCAGGGCGGAGCCAAAAGGGTTAACCGCCCACCCACCCCCCACCACCGCTACCCCAAATCCTACCACCCTGCCAGCTTCCCTAATTTGCATTTGGTGCTTTTAGTTCTTTTTTTCCCCCTGAAAAAGTTGGCAGCACTTCCCATTTTCCATAATACTAGCATTTGGGAATTGTGTGCGGAGTGAAGCCGATCCAATCTCCTCACCGCGACATGAATTTTCATTAATTACAACCTTGTCAGCAAAAGCATTATCGAAGCTGAATATGAAAATGCTAATGAGCTCCTCATTTGCATATTTTTCTTTGTTGGAATGTCATTAATTATTACATTTTATGATGATGAATGCAGCTGTCGATGCTCTACGATGCGTAATTAGCCATCAGAATGCCTGGATCCGATCAGGGTGCAGAAACAAAATGGTGGACTCCTACCACCAACACAAAAGTAAACTTTTCCTCTCCTGTGGAAGTTTGTCAGCACCTGTCCACAGCATGCTTAAGTCCGTGCGCGGCGACATACGATGAAAAAAAGCATTGTCTATTTTACAGAGTTTGTACTGTATGAAGACACTAACGAACCCCCCCAACCCCCGACACCCCCCCTCCACTGATTCTCCCCCACCCCCCCAAAAAATCGTTATTCCTTCTTAATTAATGCCACGGTTAATTATACCACCATGATGTCAGCAGCTTTAATTAAGCATTGGCTCTGTTACAGAAAACTCTCGTGCTCTCCTCCTTCCACATAATAAAAGTCATTAAACAGCCCTGTGCCAGACCCGTGGATCGAACTCCTCATTCTGAACGCAGAGCAGACAGCGGCTCATCCAGGATGACACAGAACCCAGAAAAATTAAACACACCCTGTCCAACTGCCATGGCAACGGACACCACAACAGCCTGTCTCCAAGGATACACATCTTAAGGTTGTATTTCACCCTCCTATTCAATCACTTTTACCCCTCTCCTACCATCTACATACCCCGCACCCACTTTATTTAGTGGGGGGTGCAGGCTGACACAATCCAGTTCATCGTGTCCTAGTCTCCCTCTCCCGTCTGGGAACAGTGTTTATAAGTAAAAAAGCAAAAACAACACATGGCAGATGGGACCATTACACATGACCAAACCAATCAATCACAGATGAAAGCTCCAGGTGTGGCCCAGCCGTGCAACAACGCACCATTTCACAGTCTGTCTCACACACACACACACGGTCGTACATGAGTGACCCGGGCGTGATCCCACGGGATCTCATCTGGAGAGTAGAGGAGCTCTGTCTCTCTTCAGATCTGTCTCTCTCTCTCGCCTGCCTGCCTGGGTCTAACCCTGACATCTTCATCACACATCGAGCCCAACGTCTCTCTCTGTTTCATATTCCTTATTTACTGATGCTGATTTCAACCAATGGCTGTCGTAGACACTGACTGACTGACTGACTGACTGTTAACCGCGCGGTCTGTTCCTGAATCAGCCGAACAGTAAGACAAGAAAATGATTCTGCGTCGCACAACTGAAGGAAACGTAAAAAAGATTTGAATAATCTAATAAAAAACTACATTAATAAACACATTTAAAAATCTAAATTTTGTGTTTAAAAATTATAATAATAAATAAAAAAATACAATTAATTGGCATGTCAATGCTCACATGTGACAGAATGTGAACAATGGATGTGGTTGCCATTTTTGCCGTTAGGAGGAGCAAGGCAAAACTGGACAGAGGCTGAGGGCAGGGGGGCGTGTCTCCAAGCCCCATCTACCAATCAGCAACTCTCTCATAGGAACGGGATGCTTCTAGAATTCCAATCTCCCCTGCTGCATTATAGTTTCCAGCTGCCAGAGTGCCCCAGCTGCACATGCTCACGCACGCACGCACGTACTGTACAACCACACAGGAACTAACAGATCAACGATATACAGAATTTGGGGAAAACTTTTTTTGGAAAATGTGGGAAGCTAGACTGAAGACGCCAGTGAACAACAGAAAAAGTCCAATACAACAACAGATTAGTGTGGCTTCAGATTAAATATTTTACAATAGACTAAACACCTTCTGAATACACTAGACATGACGTCCAAATCTAAAAGCCAGACACCAGTAAACTGGCCTGAAGCACAATGGCTGACCATGATGTCATGAAACATTACCACCAACACGTCATTTCCTCAGTCAAAGTACGATACATCGGGCTTTGAAGTCGCAAAATCTGAATGTCCCACTTCTGAGGATGTGTGAGAAAATGCTGAAACTGACACAATATGCTCAGACTACATTTCGGATTCAGGGATGGGTTTCATTTTAAAGTCACCTGCATGGCAAGGTTTTTTTAAATCATAAACACCTGTCCTTCTTCTTAAAAGTGATGACAGACTGCCAGTTTTTTGCTGTGGGCTTAACCTTGTCACACTGCCAGAGAGAAAATTTTAACAAAACCGGGTGCAAACTTGTTTTTGCAACTCTACTTTTTTTCAGGGTTTTTATCATTAAATGAACATTATGTTTTACATAAAAGGTTTACCTTTGTTTTAATCAAATAATAAAAACAAAAATATATACTGCATTGGATGGTAAAATCATGATATTATTGTTTTTTAGAACCTTGCACTTATTCCAATATGACAATGGGTTGAAATGAAATACACACACCCACCTACATAAATACACAGTTTTGGGCCCCTGTTGTTGGAGTTTTAACCTCTTGTGACCCCCTTTACATCCCCTAAGCCCCCCGCCAGCTCCAAGATCAGCTCAGCTCCCCAGGTATACAGAGTCCGCAGCACAAATGTCACCCTACTCCTCATACAGGGCACAAAATGAGTGCACTCATTAGGGATCAGGGTGACAGCCATGCTGCTTTATCCTGGCAGCACCAGTGGAGTCCGGGGAACAACCTTGGTGCTGCATCCCAGCGGCGCAGGGGGTTTGGCAGGGAGAGCGGAAACTGAGCGCCCCTGATAATGGAGCTGGATGTGGGGCTTCTGAAGACAATGGGGGGTGAGATGGACAGAAGAGACCCTGACCTCCGACCTTCGACCCCAAACACAGGAGGTAAGTGGCCACTCTGCTAACACCTGTTAATTAGGTCAGCTGGAGGTGATGGTGGAGAAACAATCTAATGTTATACACTGATCCTATATACCCAACCTAATGTTATACACTGATTCTATAGACCCAACCTAATGTTATACACTGATTCTATAGACCCAACCTAATGTTATACACTGATCCTATAGACCCAACCTAATGTTATACACTGATGCTATAGACCCAACCTAATGTTATACACTGATACTATAGACCCAACCTAATGTTATACACTGAACCTATAGACCCAACCTAATGTTATACACTGATACTATAGACCCAATCTAATGTTATACACTGATAGTATAGACCCAACCTAATGTTATACACTGATACTATAGACCCAACCTAATGTTATACACTGATAGTATAGACCCAACCTAACATTATACACTAATACTATAGACCCAACCTAATGTTATACACTGATAGTATAGACCCAACCTAATGTTATACACTGATAGTATAGACCCAACCTAACATTATACACTAATACTATAGACCCAACCTAATGTTATACACTGATACTATAGACCCAACCTAATGTTATACACTGATAGTATAGACCCAACCTAATGTTATACACTGATACTATAGACCCAACCTAACATTATACACTAATAATATAGACCCAACCTAATGTTATACACTGATACTATAGACTAGGAGTTGAACGGTACACAGAAGTCACGGTTCAGTTCATAACTCGGTTCAGACATCACGGTTCGGTATGAGTTCGGTACAATGGAGGGAAAAGCTAAACAAAAATGCAGAACACATTTTTTTTATTGTGCATGTCTATGGCGTCGGATATCCATTAGCATTTTAGATGCGTTTCCACTCACATACCCAACAACTGCTGAACAATGCCGACACACAGTCGTTGTCATGTCATCACTATCTCGCCTGTACTACTGTAACTGACTGGAAAACCAAAGTTTTCCCAAACTTGCGATCTTAACTCTTGTGGGTTGCCACCACTCGCCACACTCGTCCTTAGTGCTGCTATCTCTGACTCACTCACTGGACCATCGACCTGATAAAAAACTGCATACATAGACGGAGCTCGGCTACTTAGCTTCAGAGCTAAGGCAGGGATACAGATTAGTTCTCCCTAAAGAACAGGCGTATATAACAGTAGTTCTGAATTACATTAATTAATTTGCACGCATAATATATATGCCTTGCGAAAGTATTTGGCCCCCTTGAACATTTCAACCTTTTGCCACATTTCAGGCTTCAAACAAAGATATAAAACTGAAATTTTTTGTGAAGAAGCAATAACAAGTGGGACACAATCATGAAGTGGAACGAAATTTATTGGAAATTTCAGACTTTAACAAATAAAAAACTGACAAATTGGGCAAGCAAAATTATTCAGCCCCTTTACTTTGAGTGCAGCAAACTCTCTCCAGAAGTTCAATAAGGTTCTCTGAATGATCCAATGTTGAACTAAATGACTAATGATGATAAATAGAATCCACCTGTGTGTAATCAAGTCTCCGTATAAATGCACCTGCTCTGTGATAGTGTCAGAGGTCCGTTGAAAGCACAGAGAGCATCATGAAGAACAAGGAACACACCAGGCAGGTCTGAGATACTGTTGTGGAGAAGTTTGAAGCTGGATTTGGATACAGAAAGATTTCACAAGCCTTAAACATCCCAAGGAGCACTGTGCAGTGATAATATTGAAATGGAAGGAGTATCAGACCACTGCAAATCTACCAAGACCCGGCCATCCCTCTAAACTTTCAGCTCATACAAGGAGAAGATTGATCAGAGATGCAGCCAAGAGGCCCATGATCACTCTGGATGAACTGCAGAGATCTACAGCTGAGGTGGGCGAGTCTGTCCATAGGACAACAATCAGTCGTATACTGCACAAATCTGGCCTTTATGAAAGAGTGGCAAGAAGAAAGCCATTTCTGAAAGATATCCATAAAAAGTGTCATTTAAAGTTTGCCACAAGCCACCTGGGAGATACACCAAACATGTGGAAGAAGGTGCTCATGTCAGATGAAACCAAAATTGAACTTTTTGGCAACAATGCAAAATGTTATGTTTGACGTAAAAGCAACATAGCTCATCACCCTGAACACACCATCCCCACTGTCAAGCATGGTGGTGGCAGCATCATGGTTTGGGCCTGCTTTTCTTTAGCAGGGACAGGGAAGATGGCTAAAATTGATGGGAAGATGGATGGAGCCAAATACAGGACCATTCTGGAAGAACCTGATGGAGTCTGCAAAAGACCTGAGACTGGGACGGAGATTTGTCTTCCAACATGACAATGTTCCAAAACATAAAGCAAAATTTACAATGCAATGGTTCATAAATAAACATATCCAGGTGTTAGAATGGCCAAGTAAAAGTCCAGACCTGAATCCAATCGAGAATCTGTGGAAAGAACTGAAAACTGCTGTTCACAAACTCTCTCCATCCAACCTCACTGAGCTCGAGCTGTTTTGCAAGGAGCAATTGGCAAAAATGTCAGTCTCTCGATGTGCAAAACTGATAGAGACATAACCCAAGCGACTTACAGCTGTAATCGCAGCAAAAGGTGGCGCTATAAAGTATGAACTTATATTTCATAATTTTGCACGCCCAATTTTTCAGTTTTTTATTTGTTAAATAAGTTTGAAATATCCAATAAATTTCGTTCCTCTTAATGATTGTGTCCCACTTGTTGTTGATTCTTCACAAAAAATTACAGTTTCATATCTTTATGTTTGAAGCCTGAAATGTGGCAAAAGGTTGAAAAGTTCAAGGGGGCCGAATACCTTTGCAAGGCACTGTAACTGTGTAAACACTAAACAAAAATAATGAAAATTGGTGGATGTGTACCTGAAAGGGTACACCTGATAGAAAGCATACCGTCAATTTAGAGATTGAGGAGGTTTAATCCTTACACTTGCTCATTTTTCCTGCTTCTAACACATCAACTTTGAGGAATAAATGAAGAAGCATTAGGACATGTGTAAAGATTTTAATGACTTTGACAAGGGCCAAATTGTGATGGCTAGACAGCTCTCCTGAGGTGTTCCCGATCTGCAGTGGTCAGTACCTATCAAAAGTAGTACAAGAAAGGAAAATCTGTGAATCCGCGACAGGGTCATGAGTGGCCAAGGCTCAGTGATGCACATGAGTAGTGACGGCTGGCCAAAGTGCTCCGATCCAACAGATGAGTTACTGTTGCTCAAACTGCTAAAACCTTTGGGGATCCACGTGGCGTAGTGGGCTAAGGTGCTGCATTGCAGGACAGACTTCGTCATGATAGTCAGTAGTTCGAGCCTGACTATGAGTTCCCTAACTTTCATGATAGTCAGTAGTTCGAGCCTGACTATGAGTTCCCTAACTTTCATGATAGTCAGTAGTTCGAGCCTGACTATGAGTTCCCTAACTTTCATGATAGTCAGTAGTTTGAGCCTGACTACGAGTTCCCTAACTTTCATGATAGTCAGTAGTTCGAGCCTGACTACGAGTTCCCTAACTTTCATGATAGTCAGTAGTTCGAGCCTGACTACAAGTTCACTAACTTTCATGATAGTCAGTAGTTCGAGCCTGACTATGAGTTCCCTAACTTTCATGATAGTCAGTAGTTCGAGCCTGACTAGGAGTTCCCTAACTTTCATGATAGTCAGTAGTTCGAGCCTGACTACGAGTTCCCTAACTTTCATGATAGTCAGTAGTTCGAGCCTGACTATGAGTTCCCTAACTTTCATGATAGTCAGTAGTTCGAGCCTGACTACGAGTTCCCTAACTTTCCCTGGACCTCCTGCACAAGGCAGCGAAATTGGCATAGCGCTGTCCGGGATTTGGTTTAGCTTGTGCAAAGAGGTATATTTGGTGATTGCAATCATCCCGTACATGATCTGTCTAAAGGCATCCATGTTCGATGAGCAGTGTGAAAAGAATCGGCGTCTGGGCGACATGTGGTTGGATTAACCATGTGCACGCCCTTCGTCATCCCACATCTGTCCAAGGAGTTGCGGAGCTGCTGACAAAGCAGGGTTAGTGGGAATAAAAAACAGAAAAAAGAAAACTTGCTGAATAGGTTAATGCTGGTTCTGATAGAAAGGTGTCAGAACACAGCATATCGTAGTTGGTGGCATATGGTTTTGGCAGCAAAAAGGGGACCTACACAATATTAGGCAAGTGATCATAATGTTATGGCTGATCCGTGTATAGTCATCTTTTATGTCATCCACATAACCTAATAATCCACATAATTTAATATTTTCCCCTATTCTACATTTTGCACTGTCTGGGATAGATGCTAAACTACATTGCATTGCCCTGGTTTGGTAATCTGTCCAATGCCAATAAAGTTTGGTCTAATCTGTGCCTGTATCTTTTTTGGATTTATCTGTCCCTGTATTTCCTGTCTGATTTATCTGTCCCTGTATTTCCTGTATGATGTGTCTGTGCCTGTATTTCCTTTAGAAGTTATCTGTGTCAGTAAATCTGGGACTTTATTTACTGTAGGATTAATCTAAGACATTATTTCCTGGATTCATTTGTGGCTGTCTTTTCTGTAGGATTTATTTATGTAGGATTTATTTATGTAGGATTTATTTATGTAGAATTTATTTATGTAGGATTTATTTAGGTTTGTGTTTCCGGTAGGATTTATCTGGATCGGCAAGGTACTGTAGATGAAACCAATCCCAATGGTGATTATTTAAAGGCTGTCACTGTAATCTGGCAAGGTCTGTATGTGGGAATTACAGGTGAAGTTATCTATGGGAATTACAGCTCTGTTTTGGGGAATTACAGATGAATTACAGTTGATTCCTTCACATAATTGCACTGTTGGGCTGGGTGGGCTGATGTCACCAGCGAGCGAATGCACACCCACTCTGTACAGCCCATAATAAGGCTAGCTCTCTGCCTGTCTTTAAGAACTCTGTGCAGGATGAGGACATGCAATTCATCAACACACACAAAACACTCTTCCTCGCTGTCACCTACTACCCTGGAAATCCAGAGTTCTCGCGAGAGCACAATTTGAATTTGCTCAGCGAGTTACTCTGGCATCGAGTAATGCTGCTCATTAACTATGCCCTTGTAGCCAAGCTCCACCAATCACATCGGTGTATCTGATATAGGCGGGCCAGAGGCGAGCTAAGCAGGTGACGGCAGCGCTGCTACAACGAAGTCATTAGTAAACATTGCAAGATGGCTACGGATGAACACCAGTTGTTTGAATCGGCATGTGCCGCTACAATAAACAAGTTAGAGATGTTTTTTTATCTAAAATAGGAACAGAAGGCACTCAGATCCTTTGCAAGAAGGGCTTTTTTGCTGTTATGCCGACCGGATAAGGTAAGAGTTTAATCTACCAGTTCGCTCCGCTGGCAGCTAAGCGTTTTGTTGTGATTGGTCATAGTTAGTGTTATCCAATTGCGTGGAGTGAGATTCTCAAATGCATGCTTGGTGCCGAGTTGAGACATTTTCATTACTTGATTCCAGACCCTTAATCTTTTGGATTTGAGTCTGGAATTTTCCTCGCTAGTCACCTCTCAACTCTCGCTCAAATCTCTCACTCACCTTCTTCTCTTATGTTTTGCTTCTCAGGCCTGTTGCTTGTTTACAAAGTGATCAATAGATGAGAAGGACATGACTAGTTCAACAAAACCCTAAGATGAACTGCAGAAACAGGACTGTGTGTCAGTTAGTGTAGGCTATTCTTCATCAAGCAAAAAACTGTTATTGTTGATTGTATTTTAGATTGGACTACGTCAGAGGCCCAGTCTTCTTAAAGGATTTTTTTCATTTTGTGAAGTGTCAACAACATTGGTAGGATCCTCCCATATTTTATTTCAAAAAGGCTACATCATATTTGTCAGCAGCCATTTGCTAAAAACTGGCGGGCCAGCGGGAACACACAAACAATGTAGCACACACATACAGGCACATATACATACACACACACATACACACAAAAAAAGACAACAATGCTGGGAAAGAACGGCAAACAATAGGTGATTGAAAACACTGCATCACTTAATCTGGGATCCTTTACAACTGAGTAAGAGCCAACAGGGAACACAGAGGGCAGGAAAACAACACGATACACACATTCAAACAACACTACACACATTCAAACAACACTACACACATTCAAACAACACTACACACATTCAAACAACACTACACACATTCAAACAACACTACACTCATTCAAACAACACCACACTCATTCACACAACACTACACGCATTAAAACAACACTACA
>JACXGM010022391.1:0-16630 GCA_016801145.1 Umbra pygmaea | reverse complement strand
CACACACACACACATACAGCCACCTAACCATTTATGCTGGAACACTTTACAGAGTTAGCTTTCAATTTATCAGTATAGCTGTGTGTTACAGTTTAAAAAAGTTATGGTAAAAACATGTTTACCTATATGTCTAAAAATTACTTGTGCATAGCATGCAATGCATATTTAATTACAGAGGCTATAGAAAATTACATCTTAATATGTTAAACAAACATTTACGGTCATAATATACATAATATATAATGTCAGTATGTTGAGTATTAAAATAAAATCATCTATAATTTTAATAATTTAATATAAATCTGATCCAATGTCTGTGCAGAGAACAGTAAGCAGAATTCTGGGCGTAGATTACAGACATGCAGCTGTTCGTAGACACGTATTAGAAAAAGTGACCTGAGGAGTTTAACATCCAGAAAGTGTGTTTTTTTATGTTGCATGACCATATCAGAAGTGGATTGTCATGTATATATTCTGAGATGGAGGAAAAGCAACAAAAATTCAGGCAGTGAGAAGCCCCAAATTTCCAGATGCCCTCTCTTAATTGACAGCATTATAATTTTCTGCAAAGTAGTAAGTACCTATTTAATAATGTATTGAAGTTTGAAAATAATTCAGAAGTTTGTAATTTAGACCGTTTTGGATTAATATCCCATAACAAAAATGTATCTACTCGTAAAATTTAAATCCATCTGGTAATTAGTATTTCCAGTTGCTGAACAGAAACACTTTTAAATGAAGAGATAAGATAAGTTACATGTATCTTCTCCTATTATTGAGCGTGTAGTAATAAATTAAAAGTCTTGTCAATTTGGCCACTTCTGCTGGAACACAAAAAAGCTTCTGGAACACAAAAAACAGGCAGATTCCCTGACAGATCTTCTATTCTGAAGTACTTCAATCTGTATAAAAAAAAGTTAGTTTTAACGACTCACATCAATATAAAAAACAAAAACGATTTCCATTCAGGGGGTATTTTTAATATTATATTGACAGGATAGTCTGAAGCAGAGGGTAAGGAGACAGGTATGTAGATGGTGTCATAGGGGAAGGGCACAGATAGTGGCCGGGCCAGAGCTCAAACCCCTGTCACTCGGGAGGCATCTGTGTTAGCTTAGATTTGAAGTATGACAATTTATACAGCTGCAGATTTACTGCGGTGACTGGGGGTTTGAAGCTCTCAGGCCATGGTGGAATCTGTGTGTTGTGGCATATTTAATCTCTCTATGGATATGTGTGGGTCTGAGTGTCCGCCGTGGATGTCGGATTGTTGCAGGTAAATCCAGGAAACTGTGGTTAAATCACACTGTGCTTTTAAGCATATGCACAGGCTCAGTTAGATGACAGTCTGACCTTCATCTGGTTGGTTTACCCCACCTCAAAGGATCCGTTCCCCAAACATGGAACTTTTTTTTTAAAGTTCACATTTTCTATCAAAATATCTAGCGTGAGCTATAAAACAACAAACAAAACTAAGGAAATCCACCCTGACTTTTGATTCACGCCAATGGATTGGAATATTTTATAACTTTGATTTTCTAAAAGGTGTCAAGTCAACAGATAGAAAGCTATATGAACACAGCAAATAGAAAACTCACTGTATCAGTGTTAATATGTCAACACATTCAATCCCTATGTTAATCTTGTCTACGACTTTCATCATATTGATTATTTGTGTGTAAATATAATCCTGATAGTTTACTGCCCATTTCTGTCTTTATCACCAACATACTTTGTCAACCTGATATTAAATAAAGACAGCAAATGTTGTGATGCTAATCACACAAGCCTGTAGGCTATCATTGTTTCTTTTTACAGTCTTCTAATTGTTAGTTAAGTGAATGTTGGGGGCAGTAACTGTAAAATAGATTCTGTTATTTGCCTTTATCTAAAAATGATATATGTTCCCTTTGTCTTCATGGAAATATGCCACTATTATGTTGAAAAGCTCAAGGAACATTCGAGTAACAGCAGCACCTGTTCAACAGACAAGTGAGAATCTATAGAGAAGCATGAAGTAGGAGGTTGTGGGTGGGTGTCAACTTCCTGTTGTGGCTGTGCTGCTGCAAAGAAATGTGAATGCACACACTATCATTGACTGCACACTGAATAACCCAACCACACAATTATCTGTCTTCTGTGATGGAGGCCAAATGTGAGTTATAATAGATGTTAAGGTCTATTATTCATCAGAACCCTCAATTAGACAAGAACTCACAATATGGAATACATAACCTTGTTTTTCTCTTTCTGGGAAAAACTAAAACAAAAAATATGTTAATTCACAAGGTTAACAATAAAATAATAAGGTACTTGATATTCTACAATCTTAAACTTATAGAAAAGATCACAAAAACAAAAAATCGAAATGATCAACAGTTGCAGCATTCCAGGTAGGCCCGCAGGCTTTGTTTGTGGAGGTGTAATTTGTTACAATGCCTCCCCGGGTAGATGGGTAAATAGTTGGACACAATTACTCAGATTTGTCGCTCTTGAGCGAATGCTTGTGTGCTGGTTAGGCTAATGTGAATTGAATAACGGTTGTTCAGTTGGTGAATGTGTATATTCTACCACGTGTACTGACTGAAGACTTCCATGTTGAATGATCTGTGTGATAAGAATTTGAAGTGGAAAGGAATTATTAAAAAATATAAAAACTCTATGGCTTTTCCATTTTATTCAACATTTAGGATCAAAGTAGCTTCCATTGAATACAGACCTTTAGTTAATAATAAGACCTTTAATAA
Organism: Umbra pygmaea; assembly: GCA_016801145.1. Classification (NCBI taxonomy): domain Eukaryota; kingdom Metazoa; phylum Chordata; class Actinopteri; order Esociformes; family Umbridae; genus Umbra; species Umbra pygmaea. The sequence continues at coordinate 13,883 of JACXGM010022391.1, read as the reverse complement.
ATTAAAACAATAAAATTAAACTCAAGAGTAAAGGATTAGTACAAAATGTAAACCTACTTAAATAAAAACAGGTAGACATTTCTACTACTTTCAATTGTCCTTTATATTTCAAACTTTGGAAGACTTCAATTACACAGAAAAGATATTAGATCAATTATTTAAATACATTATTATATATTCTAAATATCCAAATGCAAAAGTATAAAAAATCCTAATTAATTTGATGAATTTCATCTTTAAAGGGGCACAAAACAAGGATGTTCTCTATCACATCCTCTTTTTACTTGCAATGAAAATGCTTTTATAAAATATTAGGCAACATTGATATATAGGTCTAATCTGTTTGTATCTGTAAATGTTAGTAGCAACTAAAAATAATAAATATTAAACTAATAAATAAATAAATAGAGAGGCATCTTATGGGCTCAATATATGACAGCCAAGAACTAAAGAGCATTAAGCATTTTGTCGAACATAACTTCTCTTAGCCATCAAGGAGGATTCGTCATATTCCTTTATTTTTTAATTATACAATTTTTACCTGTCTTTAGATTTATAAATCAGGAGCCACTAGCTAGCTCCAAGCCATCCAACTGAGGAGTCTTCCCTCTTACTAGCTGAGGAACACAGACATGGCAACAGACCCGGCAGCAGTGCTGCCTTTCTACTATGGCAGCATCAGTCGTTCAGATGCAGAGGAGCACCTGAAGCTGGCGGGCATGGCTGATGGCCTGTTCCTCCTCCGCCAGTGTCTGCGCAGCCTCGGTGGCTATGTGGTCTCCTTGGTGTGGGAGTTGGAGTTCCACCACTACTCTGTGGAAAAACAGCTCAATGGAACCTACTGCATTGCCGGTGGCAAGCATCACTGTGGTCCAGCAGAGCTTTGCGAGTTCTACAGTAAAGACAATGATGGTCTGGTCTGCATCTTGAGGAAGCCATGTCTACGCTCTCCAGATGTCCCCATCAAAGCAGGTGTCTTTGATAACCTGCGGGACAACATGCTGAGGGAATATGTACGACAGACCTGGAATCTGGAGGTGACATTTGGCTGAATAAATATCAACTATGTCTTCATTTCAAACAATAAGAGCAATAATCTGATGTAAGCTGAGTGAGCCACCCACATAGAATCAGTGTGTTTGATGTAGTTGTCGGTCTGATTGTTTTTGTGTTTAGGGGGAGGCAATGGAACAGGCCATCATTAGCCAGGCCCCACAGCTGGAGAAGCTTATCGCTACCACCGTACATGAGAGGATGCCCTGGTACCATAGCAAGATCCCTCGCCAGGAGGCGGAGCGGCGTCTGTATTCCGGGGCACAGCCAGATGGAAAGTTTCTGTGAGTCATGAAAGGCATTTTAGTCCAGCACAACTAAAATATTCCAATAACTCCCACAAGCAGTAAATGGGGCTTGCAAAAGGAAGCAAGTCTCCCTAGTTTCAATCATCAAATTATATCTTTATTTTATTTTAGTACTCTCTTCCACCCACATTATTTAAGGTAGAGACACAGTTAAAACATTAAAATGTTTATCAAGTATCCCTAAAACATTTGTTTACATGTTTATGCTATCTTAAATTAAAATGCCTAAACATGTTTAGACTTGCATACATTTCCATAGTTAGCATTAAGTAAAGCTAAAAAAGTATGTCTTGAACGTTAATGCTACAAAACCAACTTTGTACCATAACTTAAATAAAGATTTAAAAATATTGTTTATCAACTATGACCACTATTTTCCATAATTACTGTATCATGATAGAACATACAATATCTCTTCATCGCCAAACAAATTTTGTTTTCAACTTGAAAATCAATTTTTATAGTTAAACTTAACATTTCTTTTTTTTTACTTTTACATAAAGTTCAAATCTAGTTTGATATTTGTGTTTTATTTATCAGAATTAGAGACAGGGATGAGTCTGGCACATTTGCCCTCTCTTTGATGTACGGGAAAACAGCTTACCACTACCAGATCCTACATGACAAATCAGGGAAGTACTCCATGCCAGATGGAACCAAATTTGACACTGTGTGGCAGGTAGGTTGTCCTTTATTGGTACGTACAGTATTTTTTTATTTTGTTAATTAATGTTAGACAAAGATATTTTCCTGCCACTTATCTATCCATGCAACTCTCTCTCTTCATTACTGCAGCTGGTTGAGTATCTGAAGTTGAAACCCGATGGGCTAGTGACTGTTCTGAGGGAACCATGTGTAAACCGTAACAACGCCAAACGTACTGCACCAAGTTGTTTTAATTTGTTTTATTTTTATTTGACTAAATCTTTACCTCATACAGTTGCATTGATTTCCTTCTTTTTCAAATCTACTTTCAGAAACACCTGTTGTGCCATCAGGGGTAAGAATCAAATTTACCTTTTCTACTTGGTAGATATTTAATTGTAGATTTACTAAAAAACAGTCCATATATTTCAGAGGCGGCTGAGATCAAATGGGTACACACCACCACCTGGAGGTCAGTCAATAACATTACAGGCAGACACAAGCTTTCAAGCAATTACACTGATTCTGTTTTAAAGATGGCCACTCTTCACTGAGATTAAACCCTCTCTTACAGCCCCTCTGGGTGGTTCCAAAGAAGTGAACTCTATGCCCCCCCCTCGCAGTCCCCCCATAGATCGTCAGAAGCTGCCAATGGACTGCGAGGAATTTGCCAACCCCTACCATGACCCCAGTGACCTGAAGAAGTTCTTCATCAGTAGGGAGATGTTAATGATCGACGAATTGGAGCTTGGCTCTGGCAACTTTGGTTGTGTGAAGAAAGGAGTCTTCAAAACAAATAAGTGAGGGAGGGAGGGCATTGGGTTCTGCTATTTGAAGAATCATTAGATCCTTAGTTTAAAGCAGTGGTCCTCAAACCCTTCCATGGAGGGCCTAGTGTATGCTGGTTTTTGGTCTTTCCCTTCAATTAGAGCATAGTTAGGACCTAGACTGCCAGGTGAGGGGAGATCCTAACCAATTAGTGAGCTACTCCATCAGGCTTGTACAAGGTAAAAGCTAAAACCTGCATACACTAGGCCCTCCATGGAAGGGTTTGAGGACCACTGGTTTAAGGCATATTAATATGTGTTTAGAGACACTTACAGTCAGGTCCAAAAATGTTTGGACAGTGGAACAATTATCATAAATTCTTTTTTTTACGCCACTACAATTAATTTCAAAGGGCACCATCAAAGTATGCTTTAAAGTTACTATGTAACTTTCCATAAATTAGTCAGAGTGGGCCGAATTTCACTTACTTTTCATATGCATTTTTACGGAACACAGGAACAATATAACCAATTTCCAAAAGTTCACATTATTATAGTTTTTTTGTCATTGTCAACAAAGTTACATGGTGCAGGTTTAAATGTAGTGTCTCATCTTTAATTTAAGGGTTTTGTCAAAATGATTTTATGAACCGTGTAGGAATTACAACCATTATAGTCCTACAATTTTAGGGGCTCAAAATAATTGGACAAATGAACATAATCATGAATTAAATTGAGAGTTAATACTGAGTTTGCAATCCTTTGCAGTCAATGACTTCCTGAAGTCTGGAAACATTAGACATCACCAGATGTTGGGTTTCTTCCCAGGTTTTCAGTTCCTGCTTGTTCTTAAGGGCCGGTGTATTAGTGTGTATTGCCACTATCTCACAATATAATGAATCTATTTCCTGGTGGTTTTTACAAGTGGTTCTCTGTAAATTTGTGGTTGATTGGAAAAATTCCCCAAAATTTTAATTAGCAGCGATATGACCCAGTTGTGGGTGAGTAGTGGAGAGCCCCTGTGGAATTTTCCTTTAGGTTTTGCCTTCAGCAATCGAAATGCATGCTCACTTGTTTTCAGGCTTCTTTGCTTCAAGTCTTGATTGCATTTGCAGTATGCTTGATTTTCCATCTGCATGGTGAAGCACTGTTGAATTGCAGCATTTGGCTGGATTTGAGAATTTAATGTAGCCCTAAACACTAAACACAGAATTCATCCTGCTGCTTTTGTCAGAAGGTCAATAAATAAAAGGAAACCAGTTCGAATGACAAACATATGTACATGTGAATGCCACAACAGTACCATGCTTCACAGCTGAGGTAATATGCTTCAGATCATGAGGAGTTTACTCCCTTTTTCGATACTCTTCTCTCTCCGTCACTCTGGTACAAGTTACATTTTGTCTGCCCATATCATTTTGTACCAGAACTGTACAGGTTTATTTAGATGTTTGGCAAACTCTACTCTGAGCTTCCTGTTATTCTTTCTGATAATGGTTGAGGCTTACATGTTGTAAACCCTCTGTATTTACTCTGGTGAAGTCCTCTCTTGTTTGGTAATCTTGACACCGACACGGCTACCTCCTGGAGGGTGATCTTGATCTGGCCAACCAGGGAAATATTTATTTTGTCAGCCACAAGTGTAGTTCTCTGTGGTCTTCCAGGCTGTTTGGTGTTCTTGATCTCACCAGTGTGCTCTTTTTTTTTGTACGAAATAGTTGATTTGGCTACACCTTACATATTTGTTATCTCAGTCTGATGTTTGTTTTGATTTTTCAGACAAAAAATGATTTGCTTTACTGGCAGTGATAGACTCTTTGGACTTAATATTGACAATTGAAAGCAACAGATACCAAATGCAAAATGCCACACTTGAAATCAAATCTATACCATTTATGTGCTTACTCAAACTAATGAGGTACTGACAGACACCTGGCCAGCTGAGCAGGAAATTGATGCAAGGCATCTGGGTAACATACTAAAGTGAACATAAAAGTAAGACAAAATCTCAAAAAGAAAGGAGCATGGTATACAATTCTGCTGAACTTTTTGTAGAGTGTGACTATACCCTTTTGATGTCAGAGTAATTAATTACCATTAAAAGCAGCTGATCTGGAACAACACTGGTATCTAGTTAAGGGCTATAATTAGGAAAACATTGTGCCTTATTCACAACACATGCCCAATTCCTGTGTGGTTCCAGGGGTCAAACTGATGTAGCCATCAAGGTGCTCAAAAGCGAGAATGAGAAGCTGGTGAAGGAAGAGATGATGAGGGAGGCTGAGATCATGCACCAGCTGAGTAACCCTTATATTGTCCGCATGCTGGGGCTCTGCCAGGCCGAGAGTCTGATGCTTGTGATGGAAATGGCTGCAGCTGGACCACTAAACAAGTTCCTTTCATCCAACAAGTAAGTCTAAGAATGTATAGTGTATCATAATGTGCTTCACTCTGTTAAGGGAAGCTGCCGATGGGTGAGCAGTTAGGTCTTATGACTGAATATAATAACATTGTTTTTACACTATTTTTCATCTGAGGTTGTGCTGCAATAAACTGCAAATAGTGAAGTGTTCATTTGAATTAATTGTGGTAATTTTCTATGCAGGGATAAAGTTACAATGGAAAATATTGTGGAGTTAATGCACCAAGTGTCTATGGGGATGAAATACCTGGAGGAGAAAAACTTTGTACACAGAGACCTGGCAGCCCGTAATGTTTTGCTGGTCAACCAGCATTTCGCTAAGATCAGTGACTTTGGTCTGTCCAAGGCATTGGGTGCTGATGACAACTATTACAAGGTAAGAGTCTTTTGCACATTGTGCTATAATGAGGAAAGATATAAGAGGAAATGTTACACATGATGAGCCCATTCAAATGTCAGATAATCTCTAAAAGCAAATTGTTCCTAAAAAGTGGCTTCATCCTATTCTAGTTTTTTTTACTCAATTTGAGATATTCTTTTACAATGAAAAGCACTTCATAAAAGCACTACATTATGTGGTAACATCACCAGTCACACTACCAATCAGACTCAGGTGAGCTACAGTGCATCCAGAAAATATTCACAGTGCTTAACTTTTTCCACATTGTGTTGTTACACCCTTATTCTGAAATGGATTAAATTCATTATTTCCCTTCAAATTCTACAAACAATACCCCATAATGACAATGTAAAAGTGTGTCTGAAAATTAAAAATTAAAAAGCACATGTACATAAGTATTCACAGCCTTTGCTAATGAAAATTGAGCTCAGGTGCATCCTGTAACCGCTGATCATCCTTGAGCTGTTTACACAACGTTATTGGAGTCCACTTGTGGTAAATTCAGTTGATTGGACATGATTTGGCACACACTTGTCTATATAAGGCCCCACAGTTAACAGTGCATGTCAGAGCACAAACCAAGCCATGAAGTCAAAGGAATTGTCTGTAGACCTCTGAGACAGGATTTTATCGAGGCAAAGATCTGGGGAAGGGTACAGAAAAATATCTGCAGCATTAAATGAGCACAGTGGCAAGGCAAGGCACATGACAGCATGCCTGGTGTTTACCAAAAGGTACCTGAAGGACTCTCAGACCATGAGAAACAAAAATCTCTGGTGTGATGAAACAAAGATTCAACTCTATGGACTGAATGACAAGTGTCATGTCTGGAGGAAACCATCCCCGTGAAGCATTGTGGTGTGAGCATCATGCTGTGGGCATGTTTTTCAATGGCAGGAACTGGGAGACTAGTCAGGATAAATGGAAAGATAAATTCAGCAATGTACAGAGACATCCTTGCTGAAAACCTGCTTCATAGCTGAGGGGTGAAGGTTCATCTTCCAACAGGACAATGACTGTAAGCACACAGCCAAGATAACAAAGGAAAACTCTGTGAATGTCCTTGAGTGGCCCAACCAGAGCCCAGACTTGAACCCAGTGAACATCTTCGGAGAGATCTGAAAATAGCTGTGCACCGACGCTCCCCATCTAACCTGATGGAGCTTGAAAGGTCTTGCAAAGAGGAATTAGAGAAACTGACCAAAAATTGGTGTGCCAAGCTTGTAGCATCATACTCAAAAGAGTTGAGGCAGTAATTGCTGCCAAAGGTGCTTCAGCAAAGTATTGAGCAGATGCTGTAAATACTTATTTACATCAGCTTTTTTTGTTTTTTATTTTTATTATATTTGCCAAAATTTCAAAACACTTTTTTCACATTGTCCTTATTAGGTATTGTTTGTAGACTTTTGAGGGAAATAAGGAATTTAATCCATTAAATGTAACATAACAAAATGTGGAAAAAATGAAGCACTGTGAATACTTTCCAGACACACTGTCTATGTTTAAGTATAAACATTTAAGGACAGGGATGCACTGCTTGGTTTCTATGGGCTAGAATCCATTGTCATTCTTATTTAGTCATCTAAGCCAATGAATTGTAGGACTGAAAAGAGATTGCAGATGGTCTGTTGAATATAGTTATATGCTGATGTTCCTTAAGCAGCACTATTCATTTGTTATGGTATTCATGTGTGTGCCTGTGTGGGTACAGGCTCGAACAGCAGGCAAATGGCCGCTGAAGTGGTATGCTCCAGAATGCATGAACTTCCACAAGTTTTCCAGTAAGAGTGATGTCTGGAGCTTTGGTGTCACCATGTGGGAAGCATTTACTTTTGGCGGAAAACCTTACAAGGTATCACCTGTACAGCAACACCACAAAATATATGCCACAAATATACTATAATAACAGCCAAACTGTTGAAGTTTGTCTCGATTAATTTGTCTCTTTATAAACTCAGAAAATGAAAGGACCAGAGGTGATCAGTTTCATTGCCAGTGGGAGCCGCATGGAATGTCCATTAGGATGTCCTGATAAAATGTATGCTCTGATGAACGAATGCTGGACATACAAGTAAGAAAAGAGAGTAATTTGTTCACCAATCGGAATTAGCAGAGTTCTACTAAACCACAAACACATACCCTTTAATCATCAAATTTAATACTCTGACATTTTTCTTCTCAGACATGAGGACCGGCCAGGCTTTGTAAAGGTGGAGGAGCAAATGAGAGTCTTTTTTTACTCCATATCCAACAAAACTGTGCCTCAGGGGACTGCAGATGCTGCTGAGGCTCTGAACTAGTCCAGGGACAAGAGACACTCTATCCCACACCAGACAATGCATTCTTTGAGAGAGACAAAGAGCTTCTTGTGAACTTGGCACTAGCTGACCGCTTCACCAACAGCCAGCTACAGTAAACAGCAAAACAAGTCTTATTGATGCAGAGTTTGTAATCATACATTCATGTGCTGGTGCTCTTCTTCTGAAAGGTAGCTCTAAACTGCATCATCTGATCGTTTTAATTGGTTTATAACTCCCTTAGGACAGAGTGTTAACTGTGTCTATTTAAGTGCTTCAGCTCTGTATACATGTTTTAGTGTCATGAATAAACTTATTCACAGAAATTGATATATCTATATCACATATTCCTTCTGTGGAACATACAGCATTTGTAAATGCATGATGAAACCTTAAAGCCCAGAAATATGGACTTAAAGGGTAAATTTTTACTGAATATTATTTTTCTGCCCTGTTAAGAATGACAACTGATCAGAAAGTGTGCGGGACTATGTAGCTAGTGGCGCCCCTACAAATGTTTACTAAGGGTGGCCAGATGGGGCCACTGAGTCTTGGGGTGGCACACCAAAACCAGAAGCCATAACTGACTTTCAGGAATTCTATTATGCTGTTGTAGTATGTAATGTGGGCTAGTTGAAAACTATGTCAATATGAGAAATAAGGAATTGCATACTGATATACTGGTTTTTAATTTTACAGTTAATGTTTCAGGTAATGTTACTAATTATCTGATGCGCATAGACTAATACTAGTACAGTTAACATTTCACAAACATTTTACATAAAAATCTGGTTTTAAACTGTCATGTAGAGTTCCAGCTTCACGGTATTTACACATTCTGCCTTACAACATTCAAGTCACGTAAAAAGGCAACAGTTAAGGAATGTAAAAAAAAGAAGTTGCTAGTTTGATAGAGCCAAATGTCATTGTGTCTTTTGGCAAGCCACTTTACCCTAATTGCTCCCAGGTCATTGCTGTAAAGAACTTGTTCTTAGTCAGCTTACCTGGTTAAATAAAGGCAAAATATTTATGGATATGTCTCTAGTAGCTTTGCACACCTAGAGTCCATTCCTCATTGCAGAATTGTTCGAGTTCAGGCACATTTTGGGGTGAGCAGTAATTGACTGCTGTCTTTAAGTCCATCCACATATTTTCAATTGCATTTAGGTCAGGGCTCTGACTTATTCACTCAAGGACATTCACCTTCCTATCCTTAAACCACTGAATAGTTTTTTTGGCAGTGTGTTTAGGGTCAATGTCATTCTGGAAGATTAACCACCTGTCCATCTTCCCTGAATAATATCCTCCTGGCTCAGTCATCATGTTTGGAGGGACGTCCCAATCTAGGCAAGGTGTTGGTGGTGCTGTACGCTTTCCACTTCTTAATAATGCTCTGAAAAATACTCAGAGGGAGAGTTAAAGCCTTTGAAATATTTTTGTATCCTTCTCCTAACTTGTGCCTTTACACAACTTTGTCCCAGAGGCCTTTTGAAAGCTTCTAGTAATGGAATTATCATGGAACAGCTGGTTTTCTTATGAAGTAATCAAAACCACTACAATTGATGTCAGGTGGGGGACAATTAGCATGGTGTCTGATCTGGAAATTGACTGGATGTACTTAAGTAAGTTTAAATGACTATTCTAAGGCAGTTGTTCCCAACCCTCTCCTCGTGGTGCCCCAGACAGGCCATGTTTTTGTTTTATCCAAACCAGGTATTATTAATTAAATTTTAATTGTTGTTCAGAATTTTAATGTTATTTTCACTTTAACGTCGTGGGATATAATGTATAAATACAGCTGGCAAAAGTTGGATTTAATTTAATTTCCTAGGTGTAATGTGACAAACGGTAAGAATTTTGAAAAAGTATGATGATTTTCTATTTATAGGTATACATGTTACGCGAGTCATTGTTCTTCCAATATGCTAGTCGTCCTTTTCCTTAAAAAGACAACTATACAGCTTTAATTGGTGTCTTGCAGAGAGTAAATTAAATGTATTATTGTTGTGGTTATTTTTCTTAATGTATGTATTTTATATTTGTTTATTCTTTTATATGTTTGTATTGTTGTATTACAGGTCTCAACCATCTTAGCAACAAAAAGCCTATTTATATTTTTGTAACAAAACATTAAAATTAAGGAGAGAATTGCTGTGTTCACTATGAATAATCCTAAAACATTCGTAGACCAATAACAATGCTTAAGATACACTAGAGTCTTGATTTAATACATAAATTAGTGAATTACCTAGATACTTGTCGGTATATTATCATTTGCCTGGGAAGTACAGAAGGCTCAATGAGTCTTTGCGTGCATCCTTTCTGTTTTGCGTGCCACCTTCCGCGATGTATTTATTGTACAATGACGTACTATGAGAGGAAGTACTCTTTTTGTTGCTTGGTAGGGAGGGGCTTGTTTTAGTTTCCTAATATAAAGTATATACTCAGTGCTATGTTCAGAAGTAGCAATTATACATTAATTACGATGTAGCCTTTGGTTTACATTTAAAAGCAATTAATAAGTGTATGTTATTCAAGGGAGCGCGTCAAGGGAAGGACCAGTAAAGCGGAACAAGTAAGTGGCAGCGTAAGTTTAGGGACAGTAGCTGGAAGAGACATTTCGTCACCGTCATTCTTTAGATAGAGAAACATTTTAATCTGCTAGCTACGATAATTTGATATAGACAAGTGAAATCTAATAATAAATAAATATTTATGGAACAGTTTGTAGATTCCGATGTAAAGCGACATGTGGCATGGCTGTCTTTTTATCAGGTCCTGGATAAACTTATAGCTTTATTAAAACAAGCCACATTTAGCTCCATCGGGGAGGCTACCGCTAGGCTACATCATGTACCCTACTCTCGGTTTTTTGGTTTCTTTCACTTTCTCGTCTGAACACTTTATACCTTTGCTGTCTGATTGTGTGGATTGTGTGAGATCACACTAATCATGCAAGCGAAGGATCTGTCCTTGGTTTATCGCTTGGCTGAACAAAACCATTTACAGTAATGTGAACATAGTAAATAACTCGCATACTGTAGCTTGCAGAATTCTTAACAACAAGACTACAATTTTAACTATCACTCTTTGCAAGATGGTAACCCCAGACATTCCCCAGTACCTGAGCGATAGAGGGCAGTATTGATGTTACTTTATATTCTCCCCCTCTCAGAAATACAACTCAATTATCCATTACCACAAACTTTATAACATAAAAAAGTAAATGTTAGGTACTTACCAAATTAAGCAGTTCAGGTGAGCAGTAATATTCATTTCTGCAGTTAGGCAAAAGAAACAATAGGCTTCCAAAAAGGGTTAGTTATAATCAACCTAAAAAAAGACATGCCTACAAATGTACTTAATTATTTGTGATACAGTGCCTTGTGCTCAATAAAATGCCTCTTGGTTTTAGGCATAGGGTGGAATAAAAATCCACTAAGTGGTTAAACACAAATGTTGCCTAAAATACCTTAGAGGTAAACAAGTTCAGAGAATGAAAGAAGGGTGTTCAGGAAAATGTACACAGCACAGAGACTGTGTGGTCAGCCTCCCATGGAAGAGCCTTATCAACTAGCTGATGGAGGGCAGAATGATCCACAGCATATGGAAGCCAAGAGGATGCCATCTGCTAGAGGAACGGCTAAGGAATTCACCAGTCTCACATTATTCACCAGTCTTGACTAATGACCTGACCTGCATGGCTACTTGCCTACGATATGGGTCATTTCTGGCCAGAGGCTCCATTTGTGTTTTTTTATCAATGTTGTCTGTTCCTTTTTTACTTGCATTTGCACTTCCACTTCTACATAGATTTACATTGTCTGTATGTCATTGTCTTTTACTTGGCTGAAAAATTGACAGCTAAACTTGAAACAGAGCTTAGTTACCGCTGATAAAAGTGATGTGGTTAGAAATACATTTTACACACACACACACACACACAGAAGAAGCAGCAATGAAGTCTATGACTTGCATGCACCACCAATGACTCACAATGGTTGAATGATTCCTTGTCTATTTCATGGACAAGACAGGTTATTTCAATTATATAATGTGCAAAACATCTTGTGGACTGAACTCCTGGGCCATCAATATACCCTGTAAAGAGGATGAGTTTCTGACGATGGGCAGCAACGGTCTTATCGATTTTGAGGGAAGTTTGTTTCACTATTTGGGTGTCAAAAAAGCAAAGACTGGGCTCCTCTGAATGGACCATAGGTCACACATGGCGGTACTCCAGTCAAAGTGTAGGATTTGAAAACAGCTGTGTATGGGGGCCTTCATTTTTATCTGCATCCAATTGAATAACTTATGTTACTGCTGAATTGGAAAATATGACATGTACACTAATCTGACACTATTCTTTTTTTGTATCTCTCAGATCAGCGCAAGGACTACAGCAGCATATAACACATCCACAGTTGTTTATAGCTCCCTTGTCTGACGTGTACATAATTCAAAAAGAAATAAACTGCTACATGCAACAATGTCCATGGCTCTGAAACAAGTCTTCAACAAGGACAGGACATTCCGACCAAAGCGCAAGTTTGAGCCTGGCACACAACGCTTTGAGTTGCACAAGAAGGCCCAGGCGTCTCTGAATGCAGGCTTGGATCTGAAGCAGGCAGTGGCCCTGCCCCATGGAGAGGACCTGAATGACTGGGTCGCCGTGCACGTGGTGGACTTCTTCAACCGGATCAACCTCATCTACGGCACCATCAGCGACTCGTGCACCGACCAGACCTGCCCAGTAATGTCAGGAGGACCCAAGTATGAATACCGCTGGCAGGATGAGCAGAAGTACAAGAAGCCCACGGCTGTCCCAGCCCCAAAGTACATGAGCCTGCTGATGGACTGGATTGAGGTACAGATCAACAATGAGCACATCTTCCCCACTAATGTTGGTAAGTACAGGGAAAGACCGCAAGGTAGATTGAAATTGATCTTTTTATTTGGCTAGGGTTGCACCGATACCACTTTTTCATTGCCGATACTTATCCGAGAACTGAACTTTGAGTACCGATCCGATACAGAGTTTTGATACTAGCGTTTTAATGCTACGTAATATAAAACTTGCATCCAACCACTGTGCAGTCAGACTTAATAGAGACATAAGACACGTGTCTGAACTCTGTCTGTAGTGAACCAAATTGCAGTGACATCTTTCAGAAAGCCCAAAAGGTATTTTTTTACTTTACTGTACTGTTTGGGAGGTCAGTTTCAGACTATTTTTACCAGCTACTTTTTTGTATGCTAATACCCAATCCCGTATTTTTTGGCCAGTATCAGACACATTTCCGATCCCAGTATCGGATCAGTGCATCAGTATCTATGGGTGATGACAAATGGCTCTTAAGCTTGGGCAGAATAAACTAAATGTAATCTTGATAGGCTTGATTCCTTCTTTTTTTTCCATTCCCTTTAATAAAACCAGTGTGCACCAACCAGTTTCCTGGAGCATTTACATATAATTTAGTGCCAGTTGAAAGCTGACACAAGTTATTCATGTGTCAATATGTGAGAGCTGTCGATGTCTAGTCTTGATTCTAGGCTTAACATTTACATTTTGAAACTTTTCTGGTGTCTGACATCTCAAGACAAAAGAAGTGTCAATGTATGTAAAGCTTATTAAGGCTGCGTTTACATTACGATAGCTTTCGGGCACGTATTTGAGACCTGTTGAGACTAGACAACCTTGTAGTGTGTAAACTTGCGTGTCTCTCGAATAGCCGCTACATTTCACACAACCTCCCGAGGTAGAGTACGAGAGGATTTCGAAAGATCCCACCTGGGGCAAACCTCCCGAGGTAGAGTACGAGAGGATTTCGAAAGATCCCACCTGGGGCAAACCTCCCGAGGTAGAGTACGAGAGGATTTCGAAAGATCCCACCTGGGGCAAACCTCCCGAGGTAGAGTACGAGAGGATTTCGAAAGATCCCACCTGGGGCAAACCTCCCGAGGTAGAGTACGAGAGGATTTCGAAAGATC